>ARYC01007152.1:0-16069 GCA_000711775.1 Oxytricha trifallax
AACTGCAGTAGCAGTCTACCATTAAACTTCCGGGGTTGATGCTAGAGTAAGCATGAAAGCATGAAGGAAGAGTGATGAGGATTAATCGATAGGTCAGAAGCATCTTGAGTCCACAATATAAAAGCCTCAATCAATCCTTATGCAAAAGGAAAATTAACCTAAGAATGGTTACTTGAAGAAAAGCATTCTAAAAATTACAAGGCAAATTAGTCATAGTACATTCAAAACCCCAAAACCTTTCAGTAGTTTGATTGAGTTTTTGATTGATAAAAGTAGACTATAAGTGCAAACTTTATTAGGGTTTTAATAGGGTTTATGCAGGGGTTTAACGTTTAAATATTAGTAGTTTAAGTGAGTATAACAAGCGAGTTTTTAAAATATTTTACACAAACATAAGCTTAGAGTCTTGTGGCAGTTCTCTGAATTTTATCTTTCTAAGTTGATGTTTGATTGTTTCTATTTTTTGTAATTCTCTTAGCTTGGCTTGATAATAGTTGAGTATGCAAGTTCTCTGAGACCTCCATTTATTTTATTTTTATCGAGATATTGTTTTTCTCTGCTTAGAATCTCGCACCCCTGCAGCTAAAGTAATCGTTTCTTGGCATGTCGCTCTCTATTATTGTAGGAATACATTCGATTTGGGAAAATGAATTAAAATTAAAATTAATTAATTATTAATTATCTTCAGTTATATTTTTGGAAAATGTCTGCAAACCCTGACAATAATATTTTACTCTCTGGATAGCGCATTAAAAATGAGACGGTGGTTGTTATTGCTATAATGAATTTATCTCATCGCCCAAGCGAGAAAAACCCATTATACTATTTTTGGGAGTTAGCTCAAAATCAAAATATCTCGCTTCCTGGGATGATTCAGAGATATTGCCAATAATAAAGTCCAGCTAAAATTGCGGGATCTACCGTAGAATCCATTTATTTTTGAAATTTAAGTCACTTTGGTTATGATAACTGCCATGATTTTAATATTTAATTAATTTAATTTAAATTCATTTTCCCAAATCGAATGTATTCCTACAATAATATTACTGCTAGAGCCCAGATATCCCATTAAGTTTCTCTATCTCTCCAATCCTCTATCCCTGGGAAATATCCAGGAGTGCCGTATACATTTCCTTATGCAGAGGCTTGCACTCTTTGAGCTCTGTTGATGTCAATAATAAAAACTCTAAGAGGCTGAAAGTTCATCATGATGTTCTCTGGCTTTAAGTCTCTATGAACATAACCTAGCTTGTGAAGCTCTTCAATCCCTTCAACTATCTGCTATAAAATCTAGCTAATTTATCTCTGACATCTATTTGTCAGATAAGAATTCTCTGTAAGTCATTTCTAATAATGGAAGCCTGAAGGCTACGTGATCTTTGCCAAGTAAAATAGCATCAAGCTAGATGATATGCCTGCACTCATTTTTACTTTGCCTTTTAAAGAGCATAATACTCATTAGCGAATTCCATTTGGAACTTGTCATCAGCAAGGAAGTAATTGAAAGGATATATCTTATAAGCATATTAGTCATCAGTAATGACTCTCTTCTCCATTTTATCTTAAAGAGTGAGATAGCTTTCTAGGCAAGAATCTAAGTCAATGATTTTTAATATAGGAATCTTCATTGCCTCTATTTTAACCATGATTTTATTGATCTCAGAGACTAGAAAGTTCTTGATTGCTTTCTTCATTCTAACTTACTTCTAGACTTCAACTCTAAGAGACTCCACTGGGTTTCTTGATCTTCTCTTTTAGAGGAATCTATTCCCTGTGGTTCATGAATAAAGACAAAACTTTAATTGTGCTTTTTCTTTAAGTGCACTTTGAGGTCTCTAGTATGAGAATATGCTTCCACAGAACTCACAGACATACTTCCCATCTTTCTTTTAATGCTTGAGATATAATCTTGGCATATCGTTGTGTGTATTTCTCAAGTCTCTTATAAGTAGACTTGTAAGGGAAAACTTTATTGCATTCTTTGCATTAATAGTCAACTTTAGCTGGTATTTATTAATGCTCTATGGCTGGTTGTTTAATCTCCTCCTCAATTTGCACAGCTTCTTTGATAACCTCCAACTTAACTTATATTTAAATATAAAAGCTAGACTGGTCAAAGTTGTCATAAGTAGGCTCCCACTGAGTAAAAGCGTCTCTGGTCTCTACTTTTCTTGTTGCTGAAATGATAACTTTTATTGACTTTATCCAAGTAATGCTGCTCTTCTCAAAAGGTTAGCGCTCATTTTAGTTTTCTGATATATTTTATTATAATAATGATAAATTCTACCTAGATAAACTATAGTAGTCGAGTATAAGACACTCTGGTAGATTCTTTGCTGAGAGGTATGAAAATTAACTAACCATAAAAGACTCTAAGTTGGCATATTTAATGAGAATTTTAAACATTTTAGTAAATTAAAATACTCCTAATGAAGTTTTGTTTCTCTAGGAGGTCCTCCAAATCAAGTTTGAACTTAATTTGGAGATAAAGTTATTAAACATTTATAAATTTAATATGCTCCTAATTAAGTTTTAACCTTAAAATCTAACTCCTAATAAAGTTTGAACTTAGTTTGGAGGACCTCCTAAAATAATTAAACATTATTAGGAGCAATTTAATGGAGAAAGTTTGATAAAAATGGAAATCAATCTGTGAAACTTGGAGCAAGTTTTTCAATTGTTCTCCGTATATCTTTTCAAGGTTGACCTCCAGTAGGTCCTCCCTATTTAGTAGTAAGATTTTAATAAACTTAGAATGGATATCCATAATTTTAAATTTCATTAACATTTCAAGAAAGAAGAAGCAAGATGGAGTCTATGAATGATGCAAAGAAGAGAATTAATCTCAAGATTTAATAGAAAAATTTCGAAGTAATGAGGACCTTTATATATATTTGGTATAGCAAGGTAAGTTCTTAAGTAAGATTAATAAATCCATTATAGTTGGATTGTTCTTCCACTTAGGAGAGAACTAAAATCTCATTCTTAAAAGCCTTACTGAGTGAAGAGAAAAACTTTTAAGTCTAATGAAATTAGGATGATAGAGATACCTAATAAACCTATATGACGATGCTATGAGTGATCCGGACGTAGCTCTCTACCTTCCATCAAAGCTACAGCTCTCTAATAAGTTGCCAGAAGAAACTTCTTCTTTGGTGTTCTTGCAACTCTGAAACGTGAGTACTTAAATGAAGTTATTTAAGATGCTCACAATTAACGATACAGCATCTCTCCTGAAGAAAAAGAGAAGCAAGGTATTAAAATAAGTGATACCTGGCTGTAGGAACTTAAAGCATCCTTTCATCTCAAGTAAGCTTAGTCTTCTAACTTTATAGAAAAACGTGGTATTGCTATATACTTGATGAAAGAGGCAGCAAATTAAAAAGAGAGAGAAAGTCTCAAGTAAAACATGAATTGAGTAAGAGGCTCTTCAAAGATTTATAAAAGCCAGAAGAGATGAACATAGATGCGGGAGCTGGCACTAAGAGAAGAAACATAGGCCCAGGCAAGCCCTAAGAGGAAGAAAAGAAAGAGAAGCCAAATCCTTTTACGGGCAAATTTAATATGTGATATTATTCATTCGTTTAAATCTAAAACTTATTTATAAACACAAAATCTCCCTTCTCTTGCACACACTTTAGCTTTTTCATCGCTGACTCTATTAGCAGCACTCTTAATAAAATCGACTGTATCTATCTTTAAATCATGCATCAAATGGTAGAGCAGCAATTTCTTATAATGACCTTTCAATAGCCTCCAATATAATTCAATTCCATTGAACTAAGGGCTGTAAGGAACATTAAATACAGGTGATATATTTAGCCTTTCATATTCCTTCTATGAGTCTTTAGTTTTATGAACTGACAAATTATCAACGAATAGAATAATTACTCTAAATTTTGAGAATTTAATGATATGAAAATATTAATCAACAGTTTAAATGAATTTATGCTTAATTAGAGGTTTAAAACATCTGCGTTATAATACCTTGGCCTGGAAAATCTGAAGGCTGCATCCTCTCCCCTCACCTTGCCCACACTGGACAAATTCATGCGATTGCAAAATTTTTTCCTCTAATATATATATGAAAGATCTTATACTCGCCTAAATCCCATCCTTCAGATGAATTGATCTTTCTTTAGCTCTAGAAGAAAGTCTGTAAGGTTGGCTATCCACTTTGTATTAGTATCAAAATTTTACAATCCTGTGAGCTGCTCGACCTCGCCTGTATTCTCTAACCTTCCTAGACAATACATTGGAATCTTAAGAGCTAAGAAATACCAACCTGTAGAGTTGATGTTAGCAGCAAGGTAAATAAGTTTTAAATCGTGCAATGTGAAGTCTTTTTAAGGGAAGTTGGCTATTCATCTTCATGCTGCTTAGCTTTCACTGCGTGTGATACTGGATTTTTAAATCCAAATTTTGTTCCTTTGTGTTACCAGGGCCTGAGTTGAATAGAGTTGTAAAAACTATTTCAGCAACAATAATCAGGTTTTATCTAGATTTTTAGGAAGCGGAGGAAGCGGGGGAAGCGGGGGAAGCGGAGGAAGCGGGGGAAGCGGAGGAAGCGGGGGAAGCGGAGGAAGCGGAGGAAGCGGGGGAAGCGGGGGAAGCGGAGGAATCTAAATGGAGCTCAATGATGATTTTAATTGTAAGGAATTGATTCAACAAGTAAAGTCATAGAGGAGGAGGAATCGGAGGAAGAAGAGGAAGCATAGGAATCGGAGGAAGAGGAGGAATCTGAAGAAGCGGAGGAAGGAAGCGGGGGAAGCGGAGGAAGCGGAGGAAACGCTATAATTTTCAAGACTACTGTACATTTCCCATCTAAATGTAATTTATCCAATGCTTCATTTGCATTTAGTGAAGTCAAAGTTACATTTAAGAGGATACTTGAAAATTATTGAGCTTAAAGACCTTCGGAAAAAGTATCAAGCTAAAGACTTGAAGAAAGCTGTCTTAAGTTAATAACAATTTTACTTGATTAAATAGAGGCAATCACTTAATTGCTATGACTTTAAAATTTGAATTCAAATAAAAACCTTAAACTACTGTTCAGCAGCGATCACCTAACAATGAGTTAATTACAGCCTTTTTCGAGTGTGCAGGATTTAATAATTTTTCTCAGGTACAGATGTCTCAATCCAGTTAAAGATTCTGAAGTCTACCTTAGCTACTAACTGATAAGTGAACTTACAGGCATTCAATCAGCAATGGTAAAAACAATTTGTACTGTCAGAAGTTCCCAAGCAAATGGCTTAAATCAAGTCAGGAGATTTGGATAACTATCTGACGATAAACTCGAGTTCCTTACAAGCCAAGACACTTTGTAGCTTCAAGCCGGAATGACTCTAGGGGAGAGATGCGTGATGTTCCATAGGAAATTTCCAGAACTTAAAATTTCTCCCTCCAAACTTTCCAGAATCTACAGGGAAAAAGGAATCAAGAGAAAGTTCATAAGCGTGTGCAAGTACATGAGTCCAATTTAGGAACTAAAAACGCAAGAGTTATATCAAGAGATGAGAGGCAAGTTAATCAATGCACAACAAGAAGGGAGGAAAGTAGTATTCATAGACGAGGTGATGTTTACTTACTCCACCAACCTCAAGCAAGAGTACAGCAATAGATACACAAACATTACAGTCAAAGACAAACTACAATTCACCAAGAGTATTGCTGTAGTTGCAGGAGTATCTCCCGACAGAGGTCTCGAACTATACTACTATTATGATAGGTCAGTGGACATTGAGAAGTTTTATGATTTCATCATAGGCTTGCATGAACAAAACTAGACAAATTAGCTTGCTGTAGTGCTCGATAACCTAAGAGTGCATCATAGTAAAAAGATCAAAGCTTTGACTGACGAGCTCGGCATCACTCTCATTTTTACTCCTCCTTACTCGCCCTAATACAATCCTATAGAGAACTATTTTTCAGTGCTTAAGAACTAGTTCAAGAGGATGAAGATGAAGATTGTCGGATAGAACGAGAAGTTTGACGCAAAGAAAGTTTTGAGATAAGCATTCTGCAGTGTAGATGATAATGTTATCAGAGAAATATGCAAGAAAAAAATGAAGAAGTTTGATTTATGATGTTAATTTTAATTATGCTAATTAAAGCTCAAATGTTAAATCTCATCGCGTTGTTGTTCATAGTGCCAGCGTCTGATTGGGACTCAAACATAGTAGTGTTCATCTCCATGAGCCGAGATCCCTCGCTTGGTTTCATCCCTTTGCTAGCTGAGGCATGCTCTATTCCCCTAAATCGTTTTAGGGACAAAACTTTGGGAGGCGATTGCTTAGGTTTTCTAGCTTTCATTAGTTTAGTAGAAGCTTTCAAGAGCTGCATAGTCCTCCCCGATTTTTCTATATATTAATAAGTTTAAGGTAGGGTAGGCTACTTGAGATAAAAGGATGGCTGGTCAACTGTGAGAACCAATCATCAGAGATAAGGATGAAGTCGTTCTTCTATCCTTGACCATCCACGCTGTTCCTGCTTCCCCTTGACTTGTTGATAATGTGCGAGAGATACTCAGGCTGAATTGTGTTAAGAACATTGAAAAAGTATTGCCTGTCTATAGGTTTTGATTTCTCTGACATATCAGGCAGATAGATGCTCAGCTCTTAGTCATCACACACTTGCAAATATAGTTGTCTTACGGAAAGCTCATCATATTTTGGCACCCTCACCATCTTGATCTGATCCATCTTCATCAGTCTCTTGCCTCCCTTAAAAATCAATCTGAGATATTCTCTGTTAACTCCATCGATTGGTGGCATGTAGTACCCAACTATAAAATTGAAAAGCAAATAAATTACGGATTTCAGTAAGATAGGTATAAATGTCAAGCTTAGATTTGAATTTCCCACCTAGTTCGTGAGGAGTAATCTTAAGGATGCTGTCCTCAGCTTGACTATCATTCATCTGAAAATGATGGTATGATCTTTTTATAGAATTTGTCTCCATAAATGATATTACCTATAGCTAATTAAAAATAAAATATTAATACCAACCTTAACTATAAGAAAAACAGCTCTTTTAATCGTAATGCTATCTTTGAATGTGAAAACATTTAAAGTCACATCGATTTACAGAAAAAGGGAGGGGGCCAATTAATTTTCCCTCAAAAATTTGAAAATTTTAAAGTTTGTGATTTTTTGTGATTTTTGTGACTTTTTTGTGATTTTAGTGACTTTTTTTGTGATTTTTGTGATTTTTGTGACTTTTTTTTAGAAAAAAAATTGTTGTCAAATTTTTATCTACCCCACCCTGTGTTATTAATCTCTTTGGTTTATGATGTTAGATTCTTTTAATATGTGATTTAAATTTAAATTTCATTAATTCAAAAAAATCATAAATTCATAATTCAAAATAAATGAGCGACTCTCAAGTCTCGATGTATGACAGTGATGACTCACGTTTCAATTCCAAGCTTTCATCCACTAAATCTCTTCAATCGTCAAAGTCAAAGCCATCTCCAAGTCTAAAAAAAAGGGAGGCAAAATAGCAAAACAAGGACATTGAATCAAAAGACTTTAAAACATACAGAGATTTCAAAAAATACTATGACCAGTAAGATACCAAAGTGCCAAGCTAAGAGGCCAAAATGGCCATAAGCCTCATTACCAATTGCTACTAGAAAACTTTCAAGGATATTCAGGGCCATCCCAAGTTGTCAGAATTCCCTCTAAACTATCTCGACCGCGATCTGATTAAAAACTACATCCGAGTTAAGAGATAAAATCTCAGATGAGCTCTTACTGGAGTGAAAACCAAGGATGACTCATTATTAAGTAAAAGAGAGTCAGATAAATCTATGCCATTAAGGAACTAGAAGAACCTTTAAAGGTAAAGACTCAGGACTTCAAGCGATAGTCCATCGCTAACTACCTAACCTTAGAATGATATTACTCAACTCTGTGTGTTCATTATTCAGCATTTCTCTGAGCTTGAAGATGAATTTCAGCTCAACTTGATATAGAAGTTGAACTAGTCACTTCTCTAAGACAGAGAATTTTACAGCAATTGTGTTGAATGCTAATTAAGGCATTAGCAAATTCATATAATAGAGTTGTTTAAAACAAGGGAGATCCAAAGCATCGAGCAAGAGCTCAAAGCATATACGCAATCCCAGATCTTGAAGTTTCACTTGGCAGCAGCATCAACTATTAAAGAGTTACCATTAGAGGGACAGACACTCATATACACTCTCTACCCAAACTTGAAACATAGTGTAGACATTCAAATTTTTGATGAAGCTGAGAAGTAGATTTTAGGTGTGATGGCAGCATCCATAAACAGACATCTGAGAGACACTAATCAGCCAATGACAATGGGACTAATCAGTATACTACTGGATCTAAATGCTACTTCATCACTCAAGACCTTTGCATCACCAGAGACCAATACAATCTTTCAATAATTCCTTAACAAGAGTGGCTTCTCTGAAAAAGAAGCAGAGATGATAGTTAGAAATAAAGATAACTTCCTCTACAACGATTTTATCCCAACAATCAGGAAAATCAACAAGCTCTATAGAGAGGACATGGTCACAATGATTTCGATTTTAAAAGTAAAGCAGGACCCATCCAATATACTCAATGAGCTTCTAGGAGTTTTCTCATAGAGAAGAATACTATTGACATTGCTCTCGAAGCGTGAGCACATAAATTTGCAGCTTGAGCGATTAGTAATCGTGCTCTAAACTGTCAAAGACTACGAACTTTATCAACTAGAACAATTATTTAGTTCAGACGAGGCTTTATGGATGAGAGAGCTAGGTAAAATGCAATCAGCCACCTAAAATCTAAGCAATCTATCAATAATTGAAAGCAGGAGTTTGGAAATATGGGAGGACTTTTAAAAATCTCTAAACTCTGATATTACAATTACTCTCGATGACATCCTCAAATGTTCTTAATCTTTGGAGGAGAGCTGTTTAGATTACAAGCACTCGATTTATTAATCAACTATAGTTGCCATGATTTTAAATCATCAGCAAAATAGTATTCAAATCCAGATGCCTACTGCATCTGGAAAAACTTGGGTCCAAGGACTTCTAGCTTGCTATTGGATCCAGTAAGGAAAAAAGGTTCTTATATTAGTTCCGGACTCGATCCTCAAGCTGTAAACTTAAAAATTTCTACAGCCTCTAGGTATTTAATTGTAGATAGAGACGATCCAAAACTTCTATAAAACCAAGAGATTTTATGACATATTAATTCTTGATGAATTTGATCACATTACTTGGAGGCATCCATTTTATTTTCATGAGGGTAAACTGAATGGTATATGGGATTTAGGTTTGGCAAGATCTTACATGTTTAGCGCAACTTGCGATTAGGGGGTTTTAAGAGTTCTCGCTCAAGTGTGCATTCAGCCAAAAGTTTTGAACTTCAAGAGTGAGTATGAGATATTGAATGATATGAGCTAGGATTAGGGAGGAGACATTATAATATGCTCAAATGCAGATGAGAGGCTTTTATAAATAAAAAATGAGATAAAGCATAGAGGTCAAAGTGTGCCCTTCATTGTCTTTTGCACCGATGACGATAAGTACATTTTAAAAAACATGATAGATGATTTAGGCGCAATAAAGGTAAGAATGGGCATCTCACAAGGTATTTTGGAGGAAATCTAATCTTGGTAAACTGGGGTTTTAATACTCAATCAGGATTAAAGCTATGGCTACAACACTCGGTTTAGAGCTGACGCTCAAGTGCTTATTGCATGTGAAGTAAACTCTGAGGCTTAATATCTCTAAATGAGAGGAAGGAGCTCAAGAAGCATGGGGGCTTTACAGTCAAAATACTTTCCAATCTCTAGCCTACCAAAGTAGCAAATTCTCCATAAAATGAAGCAGTTAGCGATCGAAAAGCTAGACAAGCTTGAATAGCTCATGGCTCTAATCTACAAAAAGCGATTTAGTAAAGTGCTGCTGGATGCTTTATCTGATGCATAAAATGAGCATGATACAATAGAAAGTCTCGATGACTTTAAACAGCTGATCGGGGCGGGCGCCTACAAGAAACTAACATAAAGCATGAAGAGTTGATGAGAGAAATGGAAGACGTGTAAGATATATGCATAGGTAATTTTAGCACAAATGTTGATCTAAAATTTATTCATTCTTTCAAATTCATAAGATTCTAGCTAATTTCTTAGTCAGCGTACTTATCTCTGAGTTATTGCAAGAATTTAATATAATATTCAGTCTTTATAGAACGAGGGTGAATAACATAAGTCTCGAGGCCACTATCTTCAGTTATTCCACCAAGTATTGCATGAGTTTAAACCTTAACCTTTTAATCATATACTTCAATGTTGCTGTACCTCTTATACCAAGACCTTGATATGAAGGTATTAAATGTGAATACTGCCTCATCAGCGTGTATGAACTTTATATTATGCTCTTAAGCACTTTGCATTTAATCGAATATATAATTTAAATTATCCTTATAAAATGGAACATTAAAGTCAATCACTCTCTTAATGCGATTGACTGTCTTGTAAGATATTCCATTATTTTTATATATGTTCGCTGTAGATTAAGCAGAGATGTGAAGCTCAGGAAATTGGCGATGAAACATCACAGCCATCGAGGCTAGAGAGAAATGAGCCCAGTAATTAAGAGTCTTATCATTAATAAGATATTCAATATGATGCTGCTAAAATTTTAAGGGTCTCTTTGGCTTATAATTAGGATGCTATATCTTTAAATTCAATGCTAATAGACAGTGAGACCTCACAGTTGCTTGAGATTTATGGAGTAACCTTGCTTTAGACGTATAATTCAGAACAGGCTTGAGTTTTTCACTAAATTCATCACATCCATACCGCAACTTAAACAATAAATCTATATACTCACTGTCATAAACTGACCCCAAACCTCGCAATATACTCACTTAAAATACTAATATTTAAACATTAAACCCTTACATAAACCCTATTAAAACCTTAATAAAGTATTCACTAATAGTCTACTTTTATCAATCAAAAACTCAATCAAACTACTGAAAGGGTTTTGGGGTTTAATGTCGAATATAATAAAAAAAGTGTGAATTGATAAGTACTCTCCTAAGAAGATCAGCAAATCAAAAAAAAGAAAAGTTAACTTCACTTTGGCAGAATCTAAACCATTTCCCTCTGCAAATCTTTTGAATAAAAGGATTACTAGATCTAAGAACGTACAATTCGTCTGAACAACTGAACAAGCAGAGTTATAAGTGAGGTTAATTTCATAGCGTATATTGCATTTAATTAGTTCTTTTAAAAAGATTTAAGTCAATCAAACACACAGCTTATATATGTCTTGTGCATGATTCCTAGTCAATATTATGTGTTATTGTCTTAATGGGGTTATTAAAGTGGATTTCCATCCTCATTCAAAACCCCAAAACCCCTTAATGAGGTTTATAAGTGCTTTGATTTGTAGGGAATCTTTTAGGGTTAGGGGTTATTTATTAAATGCGAGACTAAAATTACAAGCTTTTGGGGTCTATTTATGATGAAGGATATATAGATTTAGTGTTTAAACTGCGTTATGGATGTGATATGTATAGTGAATAAGTCAAACCAGTACTGAACTATAAGTTATTGCACTGCTTTTAAAGCGTAGTCCATCAACTGTTCGCTCTCACTGCTTAAAAGCTGTGTAATTAAAACAATAATAGCTGAATTCTTAGCCTAAGAGGAAGTCAAAGTTTTTATAGATGCATATTGACTATCTTATTAATGAAAAAACTTTGAAGTATTGGACTCACTTCTCTCTCGACTAACGAGCTATTATGTTTCACCGCCAGTTCCTGAGTTGAAGATCTCTGCATAATCTGCTGCAAACATTTTTAAACGAAACGGTATCTCTTACAAAGGTGTAAATCGTATCAAGAGAGTAATTGATTTCACTCTGCCATTTTAAAACAACGACTTAAATTATATTTATAATTAAATATTGATGATAGGAATGATAAGGCCATAAGAAAGAAAAATGATATTAAAAATTATAAAATCTATTCGATAAAGTTAATAGACAATGCTTTTAGTAAAATTAGGTAAAACTCTCAATAAATTATATCTGCTAAGTAAATTCAAAATCATTTGCACATCATGTTGAACCTCAGGGTACCTTTATAAAAAAATCTGAAAGATTATTAAACACGAAATTGGATATACTTATAAGAAAGTAAATCACATTGATAAAAGATCAAATAGCTTAGAATGTTTAAAGCAAGGATAACTTGCTGCCAGCCATTATGCAAACTTTATGAGTTAAAATAAATTAATAATTAACATTGACGAGAGTGGAATATAAAGCTAAAGTTATTTAAAGAGAGCCTGGAGCATGAAGGGAGACCGCAACTATAATGATTAATTAATTAGATACTATGGAGTTAACATGATTGCAGCAGGATTTAGTGATGGTAGAGTTTATTATACACTGAGAATTGGAAAGAACAATACTACAACGTTTCTTTACTTTTTACTATAAATAATTGAAAAATTAGATTAATGCTCTAATTAGTGGAGAATGAACACTGTTTTTTTATTAGATAATGCTACATACCACAAAAGAGTTATTACACTCCAAAAATTAAGACTTTATCAAATATCTGTACTATATTTGGGGCCTTATCAATTCAAAATGGCTTCTATAGAAAAACTATTTGCGGTAATCAAGAAGAATTAGAATCCTATTACTTAATCAACAAGTAAGGAGGAGTTTATAAAAACTCTCACACAAAGTATCCAAAGCAAGAAATTTTCTTGTATGTAGAATTGTTATTACAGCTGTCTTAAATTTGCTAAAGATGCAATACTACAAAAAGAAATTTGATATTTGTTCCTGAAAAATAAAAAGCATTCTACTTTTTATGGAATGAATTTGACTTTTGAATAAAAAATTCTAACATTTATAGAAATTTATAAAACATGAATTTAGAATTAAAGAAGTTAAAATATACCTAATAAATTCTTTAACTTTAAGCTTTTAAAAAGATTATCTAATTCAAGAATGATTATTTATAATTTATAATTATTAAAATTAAAGTTAATTAATTAAATTAAAATTCAATAAATATTTAAAATTGTCATCTAAGTATCTCCTACTATTTCATTGCCAACATGTACTGTGTGAGGCTTATCAGGGTGAGACCTTGTAAATATTTCCAACCTATACTGTTATGGGAAAGTTTGGTCAATAATATCTCAGAATTCTATTAGTTTCTCGGAATGCTACTTTCTTACAGTCTCAATTTCTGTAGGAATTAAATCTAATATTTTTGAATAAATGTTGCCTTTTACTCCAACAAGGCAGTATTGTAGGAATACATTCGATTTGGGAAAATGAATTAAAATTAAAATTAATTAATTATTAATTACCTTCAGTTATGTTTTTGGAAAATGTCTATAAACCATGACAATATTATACTCTCTGGATAGCGCATTAAAAATGAGACGGTGGTTGTTATTGCTATAATGAATTTATCTCATCGCCCATGCGAGAAAAACCCATTATACTATTTTTGGGAGTTAGCTCAAAATCAAAATATCTCGCTTCCTGGGATGATTCAGGAATATTGCCAATAATAAAGTCCAGTTAAAATTGCGGGATCTACCTTAGAATCCATTTATTTTTTTATTTTAAGTCACTTTGGATTTGATAACTGCCATGATTTTAATATTTAATTAATTTAATTTAAATTCATTTTCCCAAATCGAATGTATTCCTACAATATCATTGAATATTCTGGATGCACACAATTAATCAAATTTCTTTTAGGTGTGAGCTTTACCCATTTAATAATCTTTTTAATTGAATATCCAAATAATTTAAAGTGATTTGCACCATCTTTTTAAGAGTTGTAAAGTGTCAAATAAAATATTATTCCTTGCTCCTAAATTAAAGATAAAGGTATCTGTTTCAATCTGTGTATTGGTAAATATGAATAGGGTGTTGATTTTTACCTTTTCCAAGGATTATTTTCAATAACTATGGAAAATAATCCCACTGTAAATTTGAGCATAGTTTTATGTAAGTTCTCCCAAAAATAATCATTTCGAACATCGACTTGTAATACTATTGGTTCTGCTTTTGCCATTTTATCTGAAAAATACAACTCCCATTGACTACAAATGTAACCTCCTTTTATCTCTTAAATAAACTCTGGAATTTTAAGTTCTCTTAAATTTGGGTCTTTATCGTGCTTTTTAAGCTTCATTTTTTCATAATTGCTTGGCTCGAGTGGTTCTTATTCGAAAATAAATTAGCTTGAAATAATCTTACTCTTGTCCACAAGATGACAGATACCCATATGAGTCTTACAGTAATAATACTATTTGAAAATTCTTTTGCATCCATGGCATTCAAGCTTTTATAGAAGTTCCTCTGCCCTTTAATTTTTATGTAAAAGTTTGCATTTATTAGGTTTACTCCAGTGATTTTATCTTGTTTTAGGGCATTTATATTCTGATTAGCAGAAATTACAGACAAAACTTTTGCATTAAATAGGTCCTTGTGATGCAAGCATCTGCTGCTCTTAAAACAAAATCTGGTCTTTCTATCTCATTTGCTGAAACATTGTATGAATGTTATATTTTTTATTATTCTTGTTTGGAAAAAGCATCTAAGCTTAATAAGTATTCTCAAATATTCAGACCATGAATATTTGTTTTAATGATAACGTTGGCAAAATAAAAGTCTTCACTAGATTTAGAATTTTCCTGAAATTAAAGTTGCGACGGGATTTTATCACCAGTAGATGGTGATTTTTTCCCGTCAATAAAAATTCTAAATTTTGATGAAAGTTAAAATAACACCTCTACATCCATCATAAATGAGGTGATGAAGTTTATCATTCTGATTAAACTTCTAACTGTGAATTCATGAATAAAAAACAAATTTTGATTGTGTTTGTTCCTTAAATGCACTTTATGATCTCTTGCTAAAGAGCTCATGTAACTATATATCTGAAAAAAAATTGTGAGATATGCTTTACTGGGAATACTTTATTGCAATTCTTGTAAATTCTTCACTTTGGCTGATAAAATTTAACGATAAATGAAGTGCTATTTTAGCTCTACCATTACTTACTCTTTCTCTTTCACAATTTGCTATTGCCTTTTTTTAATCTCAAAGTTAGTCTAATCACAAGTAAACTCTCTCTGAATGTAAGCCTCTCTAGTCTACTATCTTGGGATGCATGAATATTTATTTCTTGGCTTGGACAAATGAAATACCACTCTTCTTAAGAAGTAATTGGTTCAAATATAGTATGAAGATTAATTTTATTATAATAGTTATTAAATTCAGGCAGATATAATACCCCATAGATCAATAAAGACATGAAGATTGGGGTAAAGAACAATTAGATTCAAAATTAATTATTATTGGCTAATAATATAAATAATTAGGCTAAAATCAAATTTGAACACCCTGATTGGTTTATTTTATAAAGACAATTAATCGAGCCAATAGTTTTAATAATTAGCCCAAACATTATAATTATACGCCAATAATAATTAATTCTTAATCTAATTGTTCTTTATCCCAATTCTCATTTCTTAATTGATGTATGGGGTTTTACTTTTATAAATGAGTTAAATAAAATATGATAAGTTCTTTGAATAGAGATAAAATAAAAAACCATATTTTAATACTTTAAGATCACAAAGTTTATGAGAATATATTTCCCTTATAAAAATATATTCAAATAAGAAATCTTTTATTTTGGAGGTCCTCCAAAATAAGTTCAAATCAAATCTGGAAATAAAGTTATTAACAATTTAAAATTCTAATATTCTCATTATTAATTTTAATCTTATTATAATTAATAGCTAATTAAGGTCGAACTTAATTTGGAGGACCTCAAAAAATTAATTTATAATTTTGAGGAACAATTTTATGGAGAAGTTTTAATAGAACTGGAAGCCAGACTCTGAGACTTGGAGAAAATTATGCTTATCCATAAATTTTTTCAGGCTGATTTACAGCAGGCCTTCCTGTAAAAAACTTAGATTGGATATCTGTATTTTTTAAATTCATTAAATTTCTAAAATGAGTATATAAGTGAATTCT
>ARYC01007153.1:0-30351 GCA_000711775.1 Oxytricha trifallax
TGAATGCGACATCGATTCAGAGAGTCAGTATCTATAAATGAGAGGCAGGAGTTCGCGAAGTATGGGAGCATTGAAATCAAAATATTTTCCTATATCCACTCTGCCAAAGTAACAGATTTTACATAAGATGAAATAGATGACAATTGAGAAGCTCGACAAGCTTGAGCAGCTTGTGGCTCTCATCTATAAAAAACGATTCAGCAAAGTGCTTCTAGAAGCGATGTCAGATGCCTAAAAGGATCATGATATAATCGAGATCCTGGAGGACTTGAAGCAATTAATCGGTGATACTGCCTTTAAGAAAATTTCTCATACCGTTAGAAATTGAAATAAAGTTGGTCGACTTTTAAAGCATCTATATCCTAAAAATTTATCGAATAATGTTGATCTTAAATTTATATATTCACTCAAATCATCACGATTTTAGCTGAATGATAAACTAGAATAATTTCTGTACTAAAATTTGTATTTAATTCATAGCATTGAATTTATTTATAAAATTTTTAACTATTTAACAAAATTAATTAAAATTCAACTTTTTAATTATAAATTATGGCATTAATTTTGTTGATACTCTCCATTTTTATATTTTAGACTTTGTAAGCTATCCAAATTGATTCAAAACCCAAAAGTAAAATTAATAAATGATAATTTATTTTTCTTTAATTTTTTATTGAGCAAAAAGAAGAATATTTAATTAACTTAGAACTATTTCAGGAAACTATTATGAAATGAGTTTTATAATTCCTAAAATATAAATAATTTAATTTGTATAAAGTCTCCCAAAATAGTAAAATAATTAATGACTTTATTAATTTAGAAAGTAAAATTTCATATAAATGTTATGCTCAATAAGATATTAGATGTGAATATTTTAATGAATCTATGTATGGATCTGTGTATGAGATATTTCTATTAATTAGTAGTAAACTTTAAGAGAAAAAAGGAAATAAACTTTTAATTATTAATAAATGACAATAAATTGTAATAATAAATATATAAAAGATGGCGGAATCTCAAAATAAATTGGATTTTATTTACATACTTGATACTCCTGCATTATTTTAATTGAGTTTATTTAGGAAGATAAATGATTTGATAAAAAATAAGAAATAATTTTGCTGTATAAAAAGCAACTTTTTTCTTCCTGTATTTGATATGCCATACAATACAATGAATTATTTTGGTGGTTTTATTGTTGCCCAAGTTAAACAACTGATTAAATAGCTGTCTATATCAGGGTCTGTAACACTTGGTAAGTTGTAAGTTGAAAATTTATTGACTACAGTTATCTAATCTACAAGAGGGACAGCGAAAGTAGGGGGTCCTGAATTAGTCGATTGATGACTTGTAGATACCATGCCATTGTTAGAACTATATCTAAGTTGTTTTAATAAGCATAAGTAGAAGGAGAAGGAGGGTTAATTACTGTTCCTCTTACTATTAAATCATATTTCATTGCAAAACTATTATTATTTGAAGAAAAACGAAAACTTTCTTTACAGAGCATTAAAAGTAATAAACGATGGTAACGAACTCATTCCTTATTCAAAGCTATATAGGAAATAGCTAATGGGTGGTATGGTGTTTTAATGAATCCGTCATAAATAAATTAGGTTTAAGGAGATTAAATTCTATAAATTTATATTGGTAAGGTTTCAACAGTTAAAGACCTTGTCTTACATTTAATTATAATCGTAAATTCATAGTAATTTATAATGCTATAGTCAGTAGCATTTCCATATATTCTAATATTGTATGACCCAATTTTTTAAGATATTTCAAGTATTAACTTCAAGATTATTATTTATAGAATCAAATTGAATAAATGAAAGTAAAGGTAGTGCTAATTGTCAATGTAAAATAAAAGCAAGGAATTAAAGATTTTATCCACAGTTATAGTTTGGATTTATTGTAAAAGTAGATAGAGGTAAAGTTTCAGAAGGATCAGAAACATTATGAATATTTTTTTCCATAAACAGGAGGTATTAATTGAGCATCTTTACAATTATAAATTGTAATTTCATGATCAATAGTCTTCATAGTTTAAGAATGATGACTGTGAAGATAGTAGGATTTAAATTTCAAATTAAAGTAGTTCAGACAGATACTAAGTATGTATCAATTTTTAATTAATATACATTTAAAATTATTATATACAAATAAGGGATCGATCGTGCCACCCATAAATGAATTTTAATTCATAAACTTTCTCGCAAACTGTACTATTGCTATATAACTATTGGTTATTAAAGATTTATTTGATAAGAATTATAAATAAATCTTTTATCATATGTTTTGTAAAATTATGATTTCGATTTTAATAAAATTTAATATCTCTTCAAATAAAAGGCTAAAACATTCTCCTAATAATAGCTAAAAACATAATCCTCGTTATAAAAAATAAAATTAGCTTTATTTATTTAGCTTAATATCGATTATATCAATTTTGTTAAACATAATATTTAAACCCTCAACAATATTATAATTAAAATTTGGTATTGTAATCGACTGCATTCCATTTTACATATCGAAGTAGTATTTATGTTGTCAGAACTGATGTGGTAATAGTTGCTACTAACCAAGGATTTTTTAATGTGATTTAAATCATCAATAAAATAAAAATTATAAATATCTTATCATTAATATATTTACTTTTTTAGGTCAGCTCACTTCTTATTCCAATTTAGTATATCATTACTTCGTTTTAATTCAAAGAGTCAACAGTATAATATTATTTTAATTTTATTAATTTTATTTAATCAATTTCCTCAATATTTAATTATTTAAAATTGAAAAAATTTTCTATGTATGTATATTAATAGCTTTATATACAAAATTCTCTATCTGAATCTAACTAATTTATATTTATAAATTGTAATTAAATTAGTCGTAAATATAAAGTTACAGAAGTTGGTAATGTTGCATTAAAAAGCACGCTTAAAGAGGATTAGGCATTAATTTAAGTGTAGTAAACTGTAGGTTTTTTGTTATAAGTTGAATCTTAACAATAAGGGGAAGTAAAGAATTTTCTAAAAGGAAATACTTAGGCTTTGAGTACAATTCGTATTCATAAAACATCTCACCTAGAAATTGATAAGCCATGGGGATATTTATGGTGCATCAGTTGTTATAAGTAGCGGAAATTGAGAAGCCATTTAAAGATTAGGGGTATGTGCCATAATATTCTAATCTAAAAATTGTGATGAAAAATCTGTTACAGGTAATTCTTCAACTTAATAACTTTAATACATCAAAATATTAAAATATAATCATATATTTAAATAAAATTGAAAAAGAAATATAGAAAAATTTAATCAATTTATTTAGTTGCCTAGTTAAAATAGAATATATCACTTAATTAATAAATAGAACAAAATTTCCTTATTAAATTAGAAAGTTAATTGCTAGGGGTACTAACCACTTGGGACTTTCTGATAGAGCTTTCTGCTACACTAAGGCCTATCGAAGGCAGGTAGGAGGTTGCTGGGCGCAACGTATGAGGGAACAGTCGGCGAGGTTCAATCTTTCAGCATTCACTATTCAATAGAGCTGGATCCTAAGATTTCCCTGCATTAGATGAGTTACCTGGCTTGAGTTCAGTTTCCTAGGTAATAGGGAGCAGGATGAAGGTACGCTCTTCCTTCGAAAGTGAGAAGACGAAAACAATTGAAGCCAACGATAAGGATTTTTCTCCCACACCGGGTTAGGGTGCTGAAGCTACCACATCGAAAGGATAGGGATTGCGTTTCCCAGCAGCGGTGGGACCGTCAAGCGTTTTTCTCCATCTTCTGTTATTTTGTTTGATCTCACAAGCTCTGTCCCCAGGTAAAAACTGTGGTGACATCTTGATTTGGGAGAAGACTAGGTATTAGCGAGAATGGTTTTTTCGGAGTTTTCTACTACATGACTGCCACGTCAACTCACTCAGATACGTCTACGTCACGACTAAGATTGATGGTTTGATTTTCGTATTAAACAGTCATCAATCAGAACAAAATTTAATATATGTAATTAAATTTAATATTTTAGAAAAATAATTTACCATATTAGGAATACATTCGAAATTGAGAAATTAATTTAAATTAAATAAATAAATAATTAAATTAGTGGCAGTTAAAGTTGGCCAATTTAAAAGATCTTAGCTCCATTCGATAGAGAATTCAAAATTAGCTGGACTTTTTTATGGTGGTACCATTTTATCGCAACGAGGGACCGAGATAACTTGACTTTAATTAAACTCATCTGAATTCATTAAATTATACCTTCACATAAAGTGAAGTTATCTCGCACCAGGGATGCGATAAAATGGTACCACTAATTATAAAGTCCAGCTAATTTTGAATTATCTATCGAATGAGCCCAAGTTAGTTTAAATTGGCCTATTTTAACTACCACTAATTTAATCAATTATTTTTTTAATTTAAATTAATTTCCCGATTTCGAATATATTTCTGCAATATTAATTAGCTTTATTATTCTTTTTAATGTCAAATTTCAAGATTAATCGACCAGAATACGCGGTACACAGCTTTGCCCATTGTAATAAGACATTATCGCGCCTGTATACTTTTAAATATATAATTAATTTATTTTACTTAGAGTAAGCTTTGATCATAAAATATACACTCAAAATGTCAGTAAGCTCTTTTCATTTAAAACACTGATAATGTAAGGATTTAAGATCCACTATTTAATGAAGTTAAAGAATAATATGTAAAGGAAACTGAAGTAGGAAGTAAGGGGAAGTCTATTTTCATAAATCTGATTTAGTTGAATTAATTTACAAATAAAAACAAATGTTCAGATTAGAATTAAGTAGGGGTTTAGTTAAATTAAATAATAAATAATAAAGGGGGGGATGTTTCCTAAACTATTTTATTTTACTTAATTGATCTTTATAACAACAAATCAACAAACTTCTGGTCTAAATTTCATTTCTATATTTATAATAATAATAATAATAATTTGATCACATTGAGGTCTCTGGGGACCCCGATCATTAAGCTTTAAAGCCTTTAAGGGACAAGCCCTTTTAATATTTTTTAAATCATCTGATCTGTTCAATCTCTCTGGTTGTCTCATCATTGATTCTATTTCAATTAATTCTATAAAAATTCAATCAAAATAATGAATTCTTGTGAGCCCACAACTGTCTTAAGTATACTCTTTCTTTGTAGAAATTGAGTACGTATTTCTTAATCTCAGCTTTTCTTCTTCTCTGTCAATGTACTGACTCCATCGTAGACTGCGAACTCGACATATTCTTAGAGTTCTTACATAGTTTAATCAAATGATCTCAGCGTTCTGTAATTGATTTCCATGCAGTCCACATAATTACATATCAGGCACCATCTCCCATTAATCTTTAGATAATAAAGTCCCACTTCCTAGAACATCTTTAATTAATTTTATTATTATATAGTATATAAAAGTCCCAAATCTTTTATATGCTATTTAGTAACTTTATTTAATTGTATTGGATAATATCAAGATTTATGCTATAAATCTATAAATCTATAGGGTTTAGGGATTTAGGGGTTTCTGGGTTTTCAAAAGTTTAAGTTCTCTGGCTTTGAGCCAGAGTGTTGATAGTTATTGTTAGAAAGTGAATTTAACTTTTGTTCTTTGTGGTGCATGCTCCCTTGTGTGTATATGATTTGTGTTGACTTGTGTTTATTCTTAGTATTAAATAGCTTAAAATATTTGGGTGATTCCAAACAAATCTTTGGGTCAACTATTGTCATATTTTCGGGTGATTCTTTAATTCTTTTTTTGTCTGACTATTAAATAGTAAATTTGTGAATTTTTATTCGTGACGTATTAGAGATTTAGGGGAGTGATTCCTTCCAATTTTTATCTTAGTGACATCTTCTATTATATAGAATAAAAGGTTCACTAGGTCTTTCTCGTTTGGAAATTGAGGTTTGGATTTCTCTAAGAGCGGATTGTAGTTTTTCATGAGGTTTTGAAAGTGTTTGTTTCTTCTTCTCATTTGTCGTTGTATCGTATTATTGAGAGGTGTTAGGTAACTACTGACGAGATTTCTTCGGTTAGGCCTCATACCTACTTGAAGTTTAATGTCAATATGAACAGAGAGTGGACTTTTGGGGTTTGTGTGTGGAGCTGGGTAAGTGAAATAATTGGACGTAAGTTCACTGTTTTTAAAGTTGTTGATTGCTTGACTTAGGTAATCAATTCGAAAATTAAGAAAACCTATACAGTGTGTGCTCCGGTGTGCTAGGCTAATTGTTTAGTGCCTAGCTGGGTTGTGAACGGGTGCTAAAAGGATGTACTGACTTAAGGGGGTCAAAAAGCTGACATACTCATTTCTATATTTATAATTAATTTATTATAAAATTTGAAAATATCTCTTTCCTGATTCTTAGTACCATTCAAGTACTATATTCATTTCTTCTTTCTGTACTTATAGCAATTCCAAATATTTTATCCAATTATTATAAAAATCCTGATTCAATTTATCTTGTTTTTTCCATACCTATATAATTTTAGACAACGTGAAACACTATATTTTCTTGAACTATTTAAAAATTGAAACAATATCCTCTTAATATTTAATGGATAATTAAATATTCAATTCTTAAGTTTAATTAAAATTAATAAAATTAAAAAAAAGCAGGTATTTCCCACAGAATTATATTAAAACCCCAATGCTATTATTTACAAAACTTGGGTGACGATAGTAATTAATCAAAATTCATTCATTATTATCTCATTACCATTTAAATCACTTCACAAATTTGCTAATCTCTCTCTCAAAGTCTTAAGCTGTTCCATCCTCTCTTTGTCCAAATCATTTTAATCTTCACTTGCTTCATCCATAGGTCTGAATTTCTTTGCTTCACCAGTCAATGACTCCACCATAGTTTTTGTGAGAGCGGCCTTGAACCTTAGCATAAACTTCAGGGGGATGTGGCGAGAGCTCATCATGAGCTTGACTAAGTCCTTAGTCAATCGGTCAACGAGGGTATTCCTTCTCTGCTTCATGAGCGCTCCCACTTTCTTCTTGAGAACGTTTTGATTGTACTTGGCGCCCTTATTTATCAAATCCTTCTCCACAGTAGTCTGAAAGGTCTGCCAAAATACCGCAAAGCGCGCAGATTTTGCCTCCAAGCAGGCCCAGTCGAGAGTGATCATCGCCTCAGAGTGATAGTCCTGGTCGATCTCGTTCAGATATTGCTAGTGATAGGGTAGCACCTTCAGTTTGTCCAGGTCATTTCTCAGCTCCAGTATCTTGTTAGCTATCTCAAGGTCAGTCCTCATTGCTCTTTCAAGTTTATCGTAGTCTTTGTTCTCCAACTTCTTAAGTGCTTTATCTTTCTTGATATCAGCCTTGGCATCACGTGCCTTTTGGGTCTGCTTAACAAGAGCATTTTTTTGTAGCTCATCGCGATTCTCAGTTGCATTAGGGCCAGCTGCATTCTCACTTCGGGGCATAGATTTTAGGGTGATATCAGTATCCAGTTTTTGCGTTCTGAATTGAGAAGAGCCTTGACTGAGTTTTTTGCGGTCTGATTTTCTCTCCTTGTTGCGATTGCTTTTCTTAGGTCGCTGCCTACCTGATCCAGCTCTCAAATACTGTCCATTCAAAGTTAGCTCCCACTCTCTCTTGAAAGTTTACTGCATGTTATTCGGTGGATTGTCGATTACTAGCTCCACGATCTGTAGTTGCTAAATGCCTTTAAGCCATTCGGAAACCTGCTTCTTGTCTCTACTCAGATTAATAGGTCCTTTCTCAGCAGAGTCCATGAGGTACCATTAGGTGTCGACCTGTACGAATGCACCGCAATGCAGCTGACTCTGGTAGAACTTATTTGTGTCGATGTCGAAGGTGTCCCTGGTCTTGATCTGAAAGAGTGCCCTCTTCTTGCCTCTCAATTGTACACGGATATAGTCGTTAAGCGAGGAAATGCCTTCGGCTCCAGTGGTGGCCAGATCAGTTCCAGACAGGATGTGAGTTATTTGGGGGCTGTACCAGCTGGATGTTTCATAGTCATAGAGTAGCCTCCTCAAATTCTTGAAGCCCACGCCATGCTCCCAGAGAAACTCGGGCTGCCTGGTCATGGTCATGTGGCAGCGCGATTAGTATAGGCTTACAAACTTCTCACTCGAATCAAAGAGAGGACCCTCCACAAACAGGTTGATAGCATGGATCATGCAGGTGTACGTTCGTTGGCTCATCTTGCCACAGTGCCAGAGTGGTTGCTTGAATAGTTTGTTGAGTGGTAGTCTCTCCACATTCTTGTATTGTGGGGTGCACTTGAAACTCTCGACCACCTTCTTAAATCGTCCGTTTATATACTGGTCCTTCTATTCAACGAAGATTGCTGCGTAGTCGATGTCCACTTCTTCACAATACCCAACCTCCTTGCAGTGATCAATGTATGAAGTGTAGTCCATTTATGAGTCCTCAAGATAAGACTTCATAGTTGCCACTACCGCGAGGTCCTCCTCATTCTCAAAGTTGATAAAGTCTTCTTAAATTGTTTCATCGCTCACATCATTATCAGTTGCCGTTCTGTCGGATCTTGCTGATTCATGCTAAACCAGATTTTCCTCTATGTTGACTTGGTCTTTCTGAGACTTGGTGCATATCTGTTGGTCGTCTTCATCATTGTCTGCTAACTCCTCGGGGTTTATCACTGATTCATCGTCTCTGTCAGTGCGGGATCCCAGAGCCATCTGGTAAATTTCCTTGGCCTCAAATGTGCTGTACTTATTTTCGATGAAGAACTTGGCTTTCATTTTAGCGGACATCCCTTGAATCTCGCATGAATCCATCCAAAAGATGCTTTCTACTCCATTCTTATTAGTACGCGCCTTGAGACTTACACTGCCCTATTTGTAGTTGGCCTTGCAGTCCAGAAATTCCATTATCACAAAGTCATTGGGACTAACCGATGACTGGTCAGACTTATTCTTGGTTGTAGTAGACATTTTCTTTGGTATCTAGTCTTTAACTCTCTTGACCATATTTATTTTAATTTTAATTATTATAATCTGGGTATTATTTTCCTAATCTCCAAAAGATTCAAAAAATGGCAGCAAACAGAATTCCAAGTTAGGGAGATTTTCACTTTGGGGTTTTAAGATGAATTTTTCATCATACTTGTTGTAAGCGAATTGGACCTTTTTACAGAATAAACTATCGGTGAATAGTACACCAATCGAGAGAGCAGAGTTTTTTCTATTGAGTTACAAATCCCTGAACAGCCAGCTATTCTCATTCTCGATTAAAGTTGGTCCTCAATGATTGCATATAATGTGAGGATTATTGAATAATCAAATGCTTTGAAGGCTCATAATTTCTCAAATATCCATCAGACTCAAGTGGTTGAGAGCAGCAGTGAGCGCCCTCATGTAAGCAACCTTAAGCCAACGCATTTCAAGCCTTTGGAGTTCAGCGATCAATTCTTGGATTAGTGCCACGATGCGATCGCTACAGAATCATTACCCTATCAAATAGACTTACAAGCTAGTAGTCGAAGCACTGGTGATGCTGAAGTGTCTGCTCTTTATGTATCTAAATGCTTGTTCAATCGGAGCCATCTCGAATTGGTATGGCCCCAGGAATAGCACTGGGAGCTTGAGTCGTTTAAGCCACTCCAGCGTCAATTTGCTCTTATGATAGGATGCGTTATCAATCACAATGAGGCAAGTCTCTCTCCAATCCCGCTCGTGAAGATTCAAGTGCTCAGCCAGTTTCCCGATGAACAGCAGGAACGTTATGCTTTTATTGTTGCCATGATTTACAATACTAAGGAGACGGCCATCACTGAAAGCTGCGCTTATGATACTTATTTGACTAAATCGCTATTTTGAGGTAACAATGTTGCGATTGGACTTCCCAATCCACGAGTAGTTTCTGTTGTCATTGCTTTGAAGGATTGCTTCATCAACATTGATGAATATCTTACCACAATTGAAGTTGTGGATGAACTCAGCTGCAGCATATTAGCGGCTGAGCTTGCTGAGCAAGCTGTTGTGTTGAGGAGAGAGCTGGCTAACCTTGCGATAGGTCATTCTCAGGTCGTCTTTGAGATGTTTGATGATGCGGTGCCTCGAGAGCACTATGCCCCTCTCCTTCAGCAAATAACCCTAAACCTCTCTTGACGTGATGACAGTTTATGGATTCTGAAGAAACGTGCCAATCTCATTGATAGTCCTAACGCTCATTCTGCACGGCTTTGCCCCCCTTTTCATGGTGAAGAACTCCAATAACCCCTGTTCAGATGAAACATTTAATAGTCTCCTCACCTTGTAGCAGCTGATTCCAAGCATAGTAGAGATTTGGAACACGTTCTAGCCTTGCTTATGATAAAGCTCATCGCATGAACGCTTTAGCTGGCAGCATTATGTTTCAGACCCATACTTGTAGACTGGCTTGATTTAGAAATGCGATGCTCCTTAGGTTTCTTACAAAGAACAATTTGCTAGATCATTCTCCGTAATGCTGCAATTCATCGTGCCTTACCTTGGAAACATTCGCTCAGGACTGCAGTTATCACTACTTTTGCTATTCCTACTAACGCCTGAACTGCTAATGCTCTATGCGTTATTAAAAACCTCTATAGCCTAGAGTGCTAAGCATTTTACTTATTCTGAATCGAAGGCGGAATTCATTGAAGGATTTTCTCAGATGCAGGTGCTCACAAACTTCTTGGAGTCTATCACTTTAGTTTAAATCTCGAGCAAGCATTGCACCTCCTCCAATCGTAACAATCGACTCTCAATCTATTTGGGAGTCCAATGAGAAACTTCAATTGGAGGCTGCAGTATGTTTCCACTAGTGATAAGTTCAGAGCTAGTATATTAGTATGAGCTACCCTTTTGAAAAATGCAAGTACTCATAATTACTTTAGTGGGCTCTTAATCCAGCTCCCCTGAATCCATCGAATAAGGAAAGTATGAGTCGATGCGACTCCTACAAATGTTTCGACTCATGATTCCACCTATTTCAATGAATCCCTAGTTAAATCAATTGTAAAAAGCACTAAGCTCGAATGTAAAAGAACTAAACTTCTGTGCTTTCTGCTAAGCGAAAACTATATTGTTCTAGTGCAAAAGCTATTCTATTTAAAATATCTCTGATTCAAGATTCTTGGCACCCTGTTCTATAACTGTGAACCTAGTCTCTGAGTATTCTGCAACTATTCAGATTAAAACCTGAAATTATGGAAGAGAACGTTCAACATCAACAGATTGATTTCCGAGAATTTTCGTCAAAGGTCCAGAGCAAGCGAGATTTATACAACTTTATGGCAATGGAATGCTAAGCTCACCTCCCTAGATACAAGCAACTCAATTCGTATTTCCTATCGCAAATTCTTAAGGGGGAGAAGAAGGCAAGATTTTATAATTGGTCTAATTGCTTTGTAGTATATTAGGCGTGATTAAGTAAAGGTTTCCTGCATTCCAATGCTGACTGGTCTGACTCTCTCGAATCTATTGGATTTTGCGGTGCATCACGTTGAGCCACTGGAGTTTCTCCCAGATCAGAGGGATTGGAATCGCTTAGACCGCTAGTGGCTAGGAGATATATTGAACACGATGAGGCAAGAAGAGCTCTAGGGAATGATTCGTGAGGCGTAAATGCAATCTACCCAGAAACAACACTAGAATCAGGGAACATTTGTGCAGATACGATCAGAGTTCCAGGAGGCGTTCTAGCGGTGTGTGCATTTCAAGCGTAAGATTTCCATATTTAATGTGCATTAGCTCACAAAGGCAAAGCAGTTTAATTGCTCAAGACCAATTCGAAAAGGCGACGCAGTAGGTAAGAGTGTGAGGAGACAAAGGAAGAGGAACAATTGTTGAGATCGAACAAGCATTTGTACATGCTCGAGGTAAAGCGGTTAAAGTCGTAATACAATCAGACTGCATAATCTTAAGGACTCTCTTAAAATGTCCATTAACGACAAGATAACCAAGTAAAACCACTCATTATTGGCTCAGCACCATTTGGTTCATAAAGCCTGAATCAAGCTCACTTCAATATTTGAAACTCTATTGAATTCAGCGTAGCGATAGATGAATGAGCTCTAATTCTCATAGACAAAAGTGCTAACTGATATTCTCAAATAATTGACTTTCTAATGGTTGTGAGGTCGATGCTCTAACAGGTATTAGAATTTAGAATGCTGAATGAAAACTCTGAGGCAGTCTCAGTGATATTAAGGCTTCATATCAAAGACAATTAGCAAATACATCTAGCAATTTCGTGGGTCATCCATTGTGATATCCCTGAATCTCAGTGTGAAGTCTAGGTTTGAATAGTAGCGAGTGATTTATTTAGCAGTGTGTATTTTAAGTACTAAGATTCATTAAACAGTAAATAGTTGCGCTTTTGTGAAGTGAGTAAGGATTGTTTTTAAGCAAGATTTATTTGTAGCTTAGATTAGTATTAGTTATATTACTATAAAGCATATGGATGTAGTTAGCTCACTCGCTGCAAGAAGCTTAATTAGTTTTAAGCAGTCTCTCCTTTTCGAGCTTATTCCTGGCGTTCTCATTTGATTAGGATGGAACAACTGAATCGATTTTGACTGTTATCTCTGTTGGGTGGTTAAGTGTTTGTATGAGGTGTTCAAGGCTCGTGTTAGATGGCTGTTTTACAATTTTACTCTGATAAGAAGAGACGCTCGTTTACTGTCCTAAAATGCTGGTCAAATTCGAAGAGTCTACTCTATCACCAGAGCTTAATAAAGGTGAAGGCTATTCTGCTTAAGGTTGCTATATTGTAAGATTAGAGCTTGTCTTAAACTACACTCGAAGACGCTGGTCAAATACAATTTCTTTAGCGTGACCCAAATCAATCACGAAAGCTCTGCTCTTTACTATCTCGTGTATATTGCTTTCCCCAAGCAAGGCCACTTTTACTTTGAATTTGCTAACTCGATAAGTATTTTTGATCTAGAGGAGCTCTTGAGGCAGCTCTTCTTGCTCCAATAACACTTGCTCAAGCCGCTATAGAGATATTTTGGAGTTGTCAAGTACCGATCTTCCTAAACGTTAGAGCATCTCTAGAGCCTCAAGATATTCTTCTAGCCTTTAGTTGGTCCTCCATTCTCTGAACTCGGCGTTTCGCTTGCTGGAGCCGCTTGAACTTATCTTACTTAGCCTTATCTATTCGATAATGGCCTTGGAGTTTTTAAGAATCATTTCGAGGCACAGTGATGGCACCACGTCCAAATAAAATGGAGGTTGAAGCATTTCAGCCACCAGTGATTCAACAATGCTTATTGCTCTGCTTAGGGAACTCATCATGCTCTGTTGCTAAGTGATCATCTATCGAACAGAAGTCCTGTGTTATTTCCTCGCAATAGTCTTCGAGGCAACATTCTTTAAAGTCATCTCTTTATTTGAGATTGATTTACGGTCAATGGAATTGATTAATTGGTGGAGATCAAGGACCGTCCACTCTTCAGGTAGGCATTCTCTCTCCAGAATTGTTTGACAGCTATCTTGCTTTTTATATTTAAGCAGCTGTCTCCACTCCTTTATCAATTGTTGAATAATTGAGACCAATAGAAGTTTCCAAGTATTGTCTGGGTCTTTTGATTTCTTGAAGCTGTCAATGATCTTAGTCAGCTTTGTTAGGCAACCTCTCAATCGATTAGTTTCGACAATTGTGAAGCTTAGGTGCTTTGCGTAGACAAGCTGTTCGTCCTCTAATGCAACCAGTAGCGCACTTGAGGAGGTATCTTGAGAACCATTCTTGAGTTCATGTTTGTGTGAGCTCTCATTTTTTTGAATTGAAGATTAAATACAATCTTGAGCATCTCCTTGATTGTTACATATTGATGAATCATCTTAGTCTTGTTCAGCAGCAGAATAAAGTTATTTGGAGCTAAGAAGATTACTCGAGCGCTACAACGTGTTGTTTGAAATCACGCCATAGGCGACATAAAGTTTCTTCATCGCCTCCTAATCTCTCATCTTTTATCTTTTATTTGCTGGCATAGTAGTTGCAGAGCCATTGAAAATTTTCCTGGCCTTATCGACCATCTTTAAAGTTCGTAATCGGGGCTTCCAAGTTTAAAAATGATTGGAATAAGACGCCTGTAGGAATCGCGAAGGGACCACTGTTGAATGCTTTGCTATAGCTTGAGAGATTTAGTTGAATATTTACGTTGCCTCCCCAAGAAACAAGCTGGGCTCCTCCTTCAATCGACAGCAGGTGGTATGGTTCTTGAATGGCTTCTGCTGGAATGCTCGCATCCTTCGAAAGACTGGGACGCAAAGATGGCCTTCGCTATTGATCTGGCTGGTGAGGGAGGCACTACTGAATGCAACGGTCTTCATCACACTAGCAATGGCGTCGCTCTAGTTTGCCTTCGTGTAGTATTCGTCGTGCTCATACTTGAATAGGGTGTTGATTGCTCTCTACAATGATCGATCTAATCATTTTTTGCCATCATCGTGTTTTAAATATCTGCTGCCTAGTTATTCATAATTTAAGTTTTGCTGTTTAATAGGTGCAGGATACCTTGGTAGCAAATGTGACAGTTAGGGCTATGTTACATATGCTTCTAAAAATGTTGTTTTTTCGTTGTCTTTGTGATAAGAGGGACTCAGCTATTGATCTATACAAGGCTCCCATCCTGACACTAATTGGCTTGAATGGCTTGGCGGCACAGAGCCAACGGTATTTGGATAGTAGGAGTTCTTGAGATAAATGCTGGGACTCGCCCCCTGATCACTTAACTTGAGTAATAGGTTACGTTCTGCTTCTTCCCTAAATCTCGCTATTAATTACTATTGTTTAAGCTTACCTGGTGAGAGGAGGCGAAGCTCTAAAGTAGGATCCAACAAGTCACCCATGGTTTGGTGGTGTGTCGAATCATCATGAGAACATCCAATATGGCGGCCGCCATCTTCCTTCTCCTTACTACAAACCCCATTCAAGGTCTCGTCCACTAATGTCGAATAAGAGAGAGTGGAACGCGAGCCAAGAATACTGCTTACCACTCGTCAGAGAGCTCCACGGCTTCTATTAGATGTAGATATGTTGCTCAAGAGATTGCTAAGGCGCTGTTGGAAAGATGTCTTGGTGAGCAGGGGATCGTCGAACTCAAGATTGTCAAGCAAATGATCATCAGTTGGGTCCTCCGGCAGTTCAGGGTCGTCTTGCTCGCATAGTGAATTGTGAATATCGAATAGTAGAGGGTTCATCTATTGGATTCGTGTCTTTCTTAAGGATTCTAAAGTATTATTATAGGGTTCGAGCAGTTTATAATAATTAAATTCAGAATCTCGTAATTTTGGTAGCTTTAGTAGAATAGCCTCTATTACTACTACTACTACTACAACTACAACTACTACAGGACCCTCTAATTTATTGCTAAAGCTACCAAATATTTATAATAATTTAATCTATCTTTATTAATTACTATCGTCACCCAAGTTTTGTAAATAATAGCATTGGGGTTTTGTCATTGGTTAAAATAATTTTAATTAGCGTAACATATACATCGAGATTAGTTAACCTTAAAAGGAGTAGCATATTTTTTTATAATAATTAGCTTAAATTTAATCAAATTTAATAGTAAATAATTCATTCAACAATTCAATATTAATTCTTAAATTATTCATGGGATTTTACTAAGCTTTTCATGACATTATGATCTTTCGCATATATTCCTCTATACTTAAGTATCTCGAAAGATTACCCTGTAATAAAAAAGTAGAAAGAACCAATTGTATAATCTCCTGCATAGGCAAATCTCATATACATTATGTAACTTGAACGAATTTTGATACATCCAAAATTTATAAATGGGTAAGGGGTTGAGGCATCAGAATTATATGCTGATCGGACAATTACGATTTCAAAATGTGAGACATAAAAATATTAATACATATTAAGGCCTCATATTTTGCTAAATCAATACAAAAGTGTTTTTTGAGCAACAAATTTGAAGAATGCTTAAAATTAAGAAGTGTGTTAAACTTATTTCCAGAAGAGTTTTAAGAATATATAGCTATTTTTATTTATTTCTAAGTTGAGTTGTCAAATATTTCTATATCACTAAACATTGAATCTTTTGATACATTATATCAAAAATATCTGATCAAATTTCAAATTGAATCTATACTAAAAATAATTTTTTAACAGATATATTTCAATATCAATTTTATTCCTTAAAGAAAAAATTTACAAATATTAAAAAATTACTTATCAACATTTCATATCGGTTATTAAACAAAATAATTAAAATATTTAAAATAGGATTTTTTACGAAATGACAAATATTTTTTAATTAAGTGTTTAAATATAAGCTCGTTAATAGTTATATTAAGATTAATGAAAGAAAGACATTGAAAAAATTATAATATATATATATTAAAAGCCTTAAAATATCAAGTGAAAAATTTCTTATTTAAAGAAAAGTTTTTACATTACAATATTTATACTGAAAGCAATCTAAATAATAAATTAAATATTATATAATAACTTTATTTTTTTTAAGTGTTCTAAGTTATGTGTAAAAGGGGAAGAATAAATCATATTTTTTATTTCTATTTTTCAAATTAAAAGAAAGAAGAAATATATCTTTCTGCTAATAGTACAATACTAAATTATTAGTTCTTAATAATTTTATATTAGAGAGATAAATAATTACTAAAAGGTAAATTAAAATGCTAATATTCCTTCAAGATATATAAACTGCAATGTAATTCATTACTCAGTTTGGAGATCACTAACTTTTTTCTTAACAGCTGCTTCCTCCTCATTCAACCTGTTGGGTTACTCATCCTTGTTCACTTTACTTGTTCCCTCCTCTTCTCCATTGCCTCCTATTTATCCACAATCTTCTCTTCTGAGAATTTGTTTGGGTCTAGCAGACATCATGCTCTGGATAAGATTTTGCTAAACTTATGATTATATTCTAGGTTCACTTCCTCCTTTTCCTTTTCTCTGCTGAGAGCAATATAAGCTTTCTACTCCTACTAAGACCACCTCTGCATCGCAGAAATATTCCTCTTGGTCTTTTAGTTAGTCAACCAGTTCCATTTCTTTCCATTCTCCAAGACCCACTCATCCCATGTATCAACATGCGACTTCATGGAGGTTGTTTCTGTACCTTTCTCCTCACTTGCCAATTTCAATAGGTCTTCACTTCTCTTCTCAGCCACTAACTCAGTTTCCTCTGAATTCACTGTAACCCCTGATTTTCCAATCTCTAGTTTCATGTGTCCCACTTCTAGATTGCAGGCTAGGTAGTACCTTTACATCTTCATCAAATTCTTGGAAAATATCTTGAAGATTGGTTTTCCTTGTAGCTCGAGTGCTAGATGGTTTGCCATCAGTATTGCCAATAATCAACAATTCTCTGGATTAGCAACCTGGTTAATCTCAGGTTTACACGTAGTTTTATATTAAAATTAATTAAATACCTCTAGTAAATATTTATAATATTTTTTAATTAAACATATGCCTTTTTATTATTTATTGCTTTATTAAAAAGCATTTGGCTTGTGGTTAATGAATTATCCTCAATTAAATTTAATAAATTATTATTTAAAGCAATCAAGCCTTTATTTTTGTGATGTATCCGAGTAAGTTGACGTGCAGTCACGAAGGAAAAAACTCCAAGAAAACGACCTCTCTTCCCAGTTTGCTTCAATTCATACCAAGACATTCTGGACAGTAAGTGTGGCTTGTCGCAGATGCTACACAAAAAACGCGAAGCTCCACTTAATAGCATTTTATAGATCGATAAATATATTTCTAAATAAAAATTAGCTATAAATTTGAAGCATTATAATGAGTTAATTCTGAGATCATTTCTTCCTCGCTATTATCTTACACAAAATAATATTAATGATCATATTAGAAATAAATCCAAGATTCACTCTTTGAATAATTTTGGTGTGTTGTTTTCATATCTTTTGACAAACTTCTACTGCTCACTCCATCTCCATTAAATGATAAGATTTTTAGCATTCCTTCAACTCTTACAACGACAGCATAAACTTATTTTTTTATACACAAAAAATTAGGGCTTATTTTTACTTGACTATCTTCTCGCAGATATTGTGTTTTAAAGCTTCCATTTAATGAATCAAGTACCACAAATGTTATTGGCACACTGATGTCCATTAAAACAAATATAATATAGTAAAATTAAGAAATTTAAGGAAATTTGAATATCTTAGTTGTCAGTTGTATATTGTATCTCTACAACCTAGAGGAATTAATTTATTACTTTCATAAAACGGAAATTCCCTAGATTATCAATTGACTAAGTAATTACTGATGAGTCACCTGGGAATGAATTAGGAGCAATTGAAGTATCAGTTGTTTGCCCTTCCACTGCTATGTTTTTATTTTTATCTAAGGTAATTGCTGTCAATCTCACATCCTCAACTGTCCCACCGATTATCTTAGGAAAATTACTGACAAAGCAATATTAAAGATCAATATTTCAAAATATTCCCTAAAAAATATTATCCATTGTCAATACTATATTTAACTTGTTTTTTTGATTATTAGCAACAAAATATTAATACTTCTTCCTAGCTAATTGGCTTTTTTATTTATATATTTTTTTAATTCTAACCATATTAACTCAATTAAGTTTCTGTAATAAATTTAATTATATTCTTGGTAGTTAGTTCAATCTAAAATATGAATTTATAATAAAACATTGCTAGAAGGTTATAAGAGGGAAATACAATGTGAGAATAAAGACAATTATTATGTTCTATAAATTTTGCTGCATTTACATTATATAGCTATAAATGATAGATAATCTAAAATATAGTGGATTAATATATACTATAAATTATATTCATTATTAATTTCTTAAGCTGTTATAATTTTCATTTTTTATTTTTAAATTAAATCAATATTAGTTTCATAAATAATATTTAAATTCATATAAATGATAATGCATATTGAATTAATAAAAATTAATTTAGAGTAAAACCCATTGAATGAATTGAAAAAGGTGACAAAAGGTGACATTGAATCTTTAATAATCAATAAATAGCAGAATTAATGATAGATGTTTATTATAATTTGAATAAGTTTACAATTAAACACTAACAATTAATATTGAAAATAGATACTCTAAATCTAACAGAAACTAATCAACTCTACTATATTAATGAACTATAATGAATCAGAACATTAAGCCTCACAGCTCTGAATGGCGACCTCTCTTAGATAGTAATTTAATCTAGGATGATAAGAAATACATGACTAGTAATAATGACTTTCAGTAGAGACAACAATGGGCCAGTACTACCAGCGGGGAGCCCGCCAGTCATGGAAGCAGGGGAAGAGGAGAGTGAAGACATAGACGTATGTACCTTCTATTATCACATCGTTGAAAGCATTAACATCACATTCCTGCCATAGAGCTTCAGTTCCTTTGTAGAGCCAATGATAAGGTGACCATTTCTTGCTAGACTGACAATGTATGTGACCCTTTAAGCAGCTGGAAGATTAGTCTTAGCGTATGTTAAGTAGTCTTTGGTGCATTCGGTGTAGGAAGAGCATGAAGTAGCAACTACATTTGCGCTCAGACAGTTGGTATAAACGCAGGGACTGAATGAGCAGTAGTGATAGAAAGTCTTTATTCGCTACTTCCTAAACATTGATCAACTTCTACTCTCTTGGCATCTGAGCCTACTCCCTTTGGTGCGAAGAAGTCGTATAAGTGCTCTGAAATGCCCGAGTGGATGTGAAATCAATTGGTTGAGACGCCAAAGAGCGTAGCTATCACAGTGAACTCCTTTAGGATCCTCTACCAATATTATGGCAAGAGCTCTGAATCATCATTGAAGTCTTAAAGATAGAAGTAGAATCCACAAGGCGTCTTACTCTACAACATAGAGGAAATATCTCAGTCAATAGTTGAAAAGAGCAGCAGGTTTAACAGTTATATTCTTCTCTCCATATCCCGAATCCATCAGCACTATATGTGTAACCCATCACTTTTGGAAACATTGATGTTTGATTATCTCGGCTCCCCGAGAAGTTGCCTGAGCCGGAAGTTCCACCGTCGTGAGATATCTCCAGCATCGTCAAGTGGTCCCACTGGCCGGTTCACATTCGAAAATTCGCCCCTTACTTCGACTGCAACACTGGAAATCAAGAATTACGAAAGACCAATGCCTAGACTCGCTGCCAAGAATGATCAAGGCAAGACGCTAGATATTCAAAGTAAAAGATATTCTTGATGCCAAGCTTGAAAAGTAAAATGCATCATTAGACATGGACAAGAATGGAGATGGTAAACTATCACTTGAAGAGATCCTAGGAGATAACAATGATGACATGGATAAAACATAGACAAAGCAGATATTGAGGAGATGATCAAGTCTGTCGATATCGAAGAGAGTGGTTTAATTGATTACTCTGAGTTCGATGTTGCTGCAATGAATGAAATGAAAAGCTTGACTAATGAGAAGCTTCATGCTGTCTTCAGAATGTTTGACAAGGACGGCAGTGGCTTCATCTCATCTGAGGAATCAAGGAAATTCTTGACTTTGGGAAGACTATTTCAGAGGAAGTTGTAAATAACATTATGGAGCAAGTTAGTGCTAATGGAGAGGGCCAGATTTCTTTCAAAGAATTTTCGCACGTAATGTAGAATTAATTCTCAGACGGATAGTAAAACTTAATATTTTATTATTTCATGAATTTCATCATCACTTTCACTTATTTCAACAATCTTTTATCTTTAATCAAATTATAAATAAATTAAAAAAACACACAATAATTTAAAAACAAAAATCCATCGATTGTGTTTAAAAATAAAATAGAGATATATATTTTTATCTCACAAGGTAATTTGAAGTTACCTCCATCATTTTTGCTTTGTATAATCTAAATTTCACATATGATTATTTACAAATAAATAGCTTCATCTCATTTAGGTTATGTAAAGATTTTAAATTATTTTTTTTTATTTTGTAAACTTTAATTATGATAGTATGAATAGTATCATAATTAATTCATTAAAATTTACAAAGTATTTAATAAAAAACTTTACCATCATATAAAAAGTTAATATAATTTGCCAAAATCATATTAATTTCTCTTCTCTATACTTTTAATCACTTAAAAATAATTATATTTAATTGAGAAAAATAAAAACTTTATTAATGTAAAAAATTATAAAATAAAGTTTTCCTAGAATTTACATTAAATAATAAATAATACCAAATATCTGAAAACTAAATTAATATGAGTAATAAATGACTTTGTTATTAAGTAATTTACTAAGTTTAATATCTATACTTGATATAAAATCAATGCTAAAATAATAATAATCTTAAGAAATTTAATTATTTATTTGAATTTATGACATGAGTAATCATCATTATATACTTAATATTGATTTTAAATATGAAATATGAAAACATTATAATAATAATTGACAGGATTTGAATTTACAAATTGAACACTTATATCCTTAAATAAATAAAAAGTGAGTTTGTAAATTTAATATGAATTCAAATTTATATTGTAAAATTTTTGAATATAAAGTTTTAATTTATTTAATCATTAAAAAATAACTTCATAATTAAGTTATAAAAACTAATATTTTTTTAAGTTCTAAAAGCTTATTATTTAAATGAAATTGTGATAATATTATTTATAATAAAAGAACTCAATTTAATTAATATATTTTTCCTCAATTTCAAGAAATAAAGAAATAAAAAATAAAGAATATTTAATATTAAATTATTTCAAATAAAATAAATTGTTTTCAAATGAAAACTTCTCAAAATTTAAAATTTCCATCAGTTTTATATCTATTTTTATTGCATCTCATTGTTGTTATTTTGCTGCTGAAGATCCTCTAATCCTTCAAAAATTTAAAATTTAGGAGGTTTAAACATAGGTAAGTGCTTTAGATTTTTAATAAGGTACTTTTTTTATAACTCTCTGCTTAAATTCACCAATTCAATATCTTCTCTTTATGTTTTACTTTTCGTTATTTCTCTACTTTTTTGTTTATTCAAAGGACTATGCTACTATTGCTATTATAATGGACCTTAATTGCTAAATTATTTCTTTTCATCTTAATTTAAATATTAACTTTCTTTTTTTTCTTTAATGCTTTACATTTTAGTTATTCATTTACTTTAAACACATTAATGTGCGTTTAAAAAAATAAGTAAAATATTATATACTTTTGTAAATTGAAAAAATTGAAATACTTTTCTTAATCTTTTTAATTGGACTCATTTTTCTCAGTTAAAGAATATTGGGAGTACTAAATTAAAAAATTATAAAAATTTATTTATTGATTTTATCAATTTAATTCCATTAATTTATCAGAGTTTGTAAAATAAATATTTCCTGGAGTTTTCCATATTTAATCATTATAAACAGAATCAATTGTATTAAGAGATTAGTTCATTTGACTCAGGGGATATTCAGATTATAAATTATATAGCCTATTATTATTAAGATAAATTTTTAACTTTTTAAATGTATGTGCGATCATTTAGATTTAAAATATACGATTTTATTAAGTTTTTAAAGTTTAATTTTATTTAATTGTTAAATTCTTACATTTTTCAAATTATCCTCACATTGACAACTATATTAATAACAGTCAATAAGAGAATCTCCAAAAGATTCTTTAATATCAGTGTTTGAATAAAATTTATAATAAGTAATTTATAATAAAGCTAATTATTTCATTTAATTATCTCAAAAATTTGGAAATATTTTATTGAATTTAAAATTATACAGAAAAATACATTTTAATTGAAAATTTTTAATAAAATTTTTATATACATAGAAACAAGAAAAAAATAGTAAAGGAAATGTTAATAGCTTAACTTATCAATTGATAAAATTGATAAGAGAATAATGAAACATCTTGTTCATTTTAAATAGATTAATACGAAATAATTTTTTCACCAAGCTTCAATTATTTGAATCTTTATATCTTTGGTTTTAAGTAAATCTTCTCAGTTCTTTTATATTATAACAGATATTTATTTAGAATTTCTAATAAATAACTTAAAAATTTGAAATAAATTTAATCAGACGTGAAAGGGCTTATATTTCTATTAAGTTTTTAATAATAATGGTTTATATAATACTAAAATTAGTATTACTTACGAAATCTGTAAATATTGGTAAGTGATAGCAGACTACAAGCATACACACTTCATTAAATTTTTCAATTCAGTTAAGCTTTACAAACTTAAAAGGTTTTAAAATATCAATATATAAATTCAATAACAATACCTAATAAAATAGCATATAAATCTAAAAACTCAGATGATTATTAAACAAAACAGCAGTCAGTGCAAAAATGAGTCGTCGTAAAAATTAGAATACATTTAAATGTAATGAATATTGCTTTAAATATGTTTATTTGAAAAAAAAAGAGATCCATAGCGTTATTTAAGATATTAGTCTGCGAGCTTTTCTTGATTCTTATAATAAAATACTATCGTTAATAATGGAAAGGCAAAACTAAATATCAAAGCAACGTTGCAACTAAAGCAGAAAATATGTCGCTTGATGTATCAAAATTTAAGTCAGCTATATTGATAAGAGAACAAATGGCGAATTCCATATAAAAAAACAAAAGCTAATCTTATAATAAGGTCGAAGTAAATAGCTTTTCAAACAAAAGTATGAACCCTCATAACTCGTGGTCTCTTTTTACCTAAGGACTTTAAAATCGGGAACAAGGCTAATATGGCTGCAAGTATTATAACATAATAAAGTATGATCATTAGATTTTAATCAACAAATTTGTTTCCATATCGTTATTTAGAGTTAAGACGAAAGCAGATTTTATAAATTTGTAAAAAAATACCCAGATCATCAAAATTTTTATTTGAATTTACTGAAGTTTATTCCACCATCTTTAATAAAGGAAAAATATCGAATTAAAAAACTGAAATAATCACTGTATAAAGCATTTTTTTATTTGATATTTTAGGAATACATTTTATTTCGGAAAATAATTAATAACTAATTAACAAATAATTATAAATCGAGGCAGTTAAGTTTGTGGAAAACAAGACAATAAATTGCTCGATAGAAATTTTGAAATCTGTTGGAATTTAATATTGGCAGTACCCCTCTATCGCATAACTGAAGCGAGATAAATCTATTTTAATTTTGAGTGATTTTTTAAGTTTATTTTAATGCCAAAATTAAAATCGATTTATCTTGCTTCAGTTATGCAATAGAGGGGTACTGCCAATATTAAAGTCCAACTGATTTTAAATTTTCTATCGAGCAATTACCATATTGTCTAGTTTTCAACAAACTTAACTGCCACGATTTATAATTATTTGTTAATTAGTTATTAATTATTTTCCGAAATAAAATGTATTCCTACAATAGTATTTCATTTAAATCTTTTATAAATATCTTTTTATTGTCTGAGTATTTTACGCTTAGTAAAGGTGCATGTGATATAATTTAAATAGCATTAATCGTTCCCCATACATATTTTAAAGAAGCTAACCTATAATTTCATTATGAATTAAATTATTTTCATCACGATGTCAAGAACTAAGTTTTCAATCATGTTTATTTTTAAGAAAATCGAAACAAAAGTAAGAAATCCTTATAAAACTTCATTTTCAACTGATGAATGTTGGTAACCCTCAGGATACCAATAATTATTGTCAACTCATGGTTTATAGGCTTATTAGAATTTTACACTATGAATTTTTCATTAAGCATAAATATTAGCTGCAACATGTCATTGTCCTTAATGCAAAATTAGATTGTTATTAACAGAAAATGTAAATAGATAATTAAAACATAAATTTAATTATTGTAGGAATACATTCGAAATTGGGAAATTAATTTAAATTAAATTTATTAAAAATTAAAATATTGGCAATTAAAGTTGACTAATTTAAACGATTTTGGGCTCATTCGATAGAGAATTCAAAATTAGCTGGACTTTACTATTGGCGGTACTATTTTATCGCATCGAGGAAGCGAGATAACTTGACTTTAATTAAACACATCTAAATTCATTAAATTATACCTTCACATTAAAGTCAAGTTATCTCGCTTCCTCGATGCGATAAAATAGTACCGCCAATAGTAAAGTCCAGCTAATTTTGAATTCTCTATCGAATGAGCCCAAAATCGTTTAAATTAGTCAACTTTAATTGCCAATATTTTAATTTTTAATAAATTTAATTTAAATTAATTTCCCAATTTCGAATGTATTCCTACAATAATTAAATTCATGTTTTAATTATCTATTTAAATTTTCTGATAAAAGTATACCAATACTTCAGTTATGAAATAAAGATTTTATAAGATAATAGATTTTAGAACAACTATTTGCTTTTATATTTTTGTATTTTCCATAATTGAGTACTCTTATATAATTATTTCCAAATATTATTATGAAACACTCAATTTTATAACATTAATATTTGCTATATACACTTAATCAATAAATCTTGGTAAATATTTACCTAAACTGAGACTAATTGAGGATTTGTTAACTATATTTGAATTATCATTTATCTAATAAAAGCAATATTAATATTATATAAATAAAATATTATATTTATCTTGGTTCAAATATTGTAACTTCCATCTTGAAAGCGGGATTTTCAATTTTTGATTAATTTGATGGTCTAATCCCTAATCTTAGTACATTTAATAAAAAAAAATATTACTTATTGATAGTATAATTTTCAATTTAAATGACAAGTATCACTTACTTATTTGATAATTCTTCTATTTTCTATTTTCCACAAAGAAAATTCAATAAATTACCATCTTAAAGTATGTGAATTTTAAATATTAATTGGATGTCAATATAAAATGTTTATACAAGATTTTTATTTATTTACCAAACAAATTTTTATTTGATGATGAATTAACTTAAGGTAAGGTGAATATGAAAACTAGAAATAAAGATCTCTAGATATAATTATATTATTATTATTATTGCTGCTGCTCCTATCATAATTATTGAGCGAATATATTTAAGTTCGTTTGAATAAATCCTTGGGGTGATAACTATTGTCTAAATTGTATTTATTTTTGTCAACATTTTGCTTTACTATTTTTGAATGATGAGCTCTAAGGTTGTCAAGGAATATGTTTAGAATTTAATCCCTATATTTTATTTCCAAATCTAGCAGTACTTAAAGTAAATCATCAATTTTTATAGACTTTGGTTTAAGCATTCCAATCCATATTTTGAACTATTTACAACAGCTGCTGCTAAAGTGTCTAAATTAACTCTGACTTTTAACAAACTCTGATTACTATATTTATAAGCCCATGATTTATAAGTAATTGAATTAGGTATAAAATTGTCTCATCCAAGCAAACAATATTGTCTCAATTTTCTATTATTATGCTTAACTAAGTAAAAACTCGTACCAAATCTATTTTCATCTATTACTTTTTATGTTCAGTAATATTGTAATCTGTCTTAGTAACCTAGTATTTTATTCCAATTTATTAAGATAATTAGTAAAAACCGGATGCAGAAAATTTGACCTCGGGAAATCATCTATGAATAAGTTAAGCTCATTATGAAATAGATAATGACATTTAGTAATTAAGGGTTTATTGTGAAAGTATATAGCTAATTTGTTCTTGTGATAGTTAATTATTTTTTTCCCATGCTTTTTTTGTGTTATTATTGCTTTATATGTTTTACAAGACTTTAGTTATTAGTTCTTATGAAATTTATAATTCCTAAGAAATTTCTTTTATAGTCGCAAATACTTAACATGATTTGGTGTAATATTTTTGTCTAAATCACAACAAGCAAATTAGTGAAGCATAATTAGTTTACAATTCATTTTTTATTCCATTTAAAGTATTTTAATAGAGTTAATTAGTTTCATTAATTTACATATTTTTCTTCAATTTTGATTATTATTGATGCTTTATAATAAATTCAGGTTGATTTAAAAATCCATTTACATTTTTAAATAGTTTAATAGACTGCATTTTCAATTTATTCAATTTAAATTATACCAAAAAATTCATTTAAATAATTATTGATATTATTTTATTAATTATCAAGTGAATTATATTTTAATATTTATCATATCATATTTTATAATTGTTTTCATCTTCAAATAATATTTAAATTTATTCCGGCTTACTATTACAAAACAATTTATAGAATAATTTAATTGAGGTTGGAAAATCCAATTACTCGCATGTGAAGTATTTGGAAATATTAAAATTGACAACTTTGGTTATGAAATTAGAATATAAAAAATCCTATCTGTTTATTATTGAAATAATATATTGGTTCTTTGTATGGGTAATCAATAATATTGTCTGGAAAGTATATAAAAACCAAAAAGGCTAAAAGAAATGCCCTTTATTGAAAATAAATTATAATTATCAGCCTATTTTAGTGGAAAAAAATACTAAAAATTATGAAGAATTACGACAAAAAAAGCAAAAGATAAAAAAGTATATAATTTAGATTTAGAAATTTGTGTATAATTTTAATATTAAGCTATTATGAGGATTTTTAAATGGAAGTTTTTAAACTTTTCATACATAATTTTAAAAATTTAATGAATAATTATATAAAGAAATAAATGAGTTTTAATTATTAACCTAATTAAACACCTATTAAGTAGTTATTTTCAACAGGATAAAAACGTTTGGTGTTTTGTAAGTTTAATATTTGTTCACTATTAAAATCCAAAAACCCTTTTAGTAGTTTGATTGAGTTTTTGATTGATAATAGTACATTATTGTAGGAAAACATTTGAAATTGGGAAATTATAATAAAATAAATCGAAATTAATTCAAATTAGTGGCAATTAAAGTTTGCCAATTTAAACGATCTTAGGCTTATTCGATAGAAAATTGAAAATTAACTGGACTCTTTTATTCGCCGTACTATTTTATCGCATCTCTGGAGCGAAATTATTTGACTTTAATTAAACTCATCTAAATTCATTTAATTGTACCTTCATATTAAAGTCAAATAATCTCGCTCCAGAGATGCGATAAAATAGTACCGCAAATAATAAAGTCCAGCTAATTTTTAATTCTCTATCGAATGAGCCCAAGATCGTTTAAATTGGACAACTTTAACTGTCAAGAATTTGAATTTATATTTATTTTAATTATTATTAATTTCCCAATTTCGAATGTATTCCTACAATATTTAGTGCATACTTTATTAGGGTTTTTATGGGGTTTATGTAGGGGTTTAATGTTTAAATATTAGTATTTTAAGTGAGTATATGCGAGGTTTGGGGTCTGTTTATGACAAAGAGTATATAGATTTATTGTTTAAGTTGCGATATGGATGTGATGAATATAGTGAATAACTTATGCCTGTTCTGAATTATACGTCTATAGCAAGGCTACTCCATAAATCTCCAGCAACTGTGAGGTCTCACTGTCTATTAGCATTGAATTTAAAGAGATAGCAGCTTAATTCTAAGCCTATAAGCCTTCTAAAATTTTAGCAGCATCATATCGATTATCTTATAAATGATAAGACTCTTAAATACTGGACTCACTTCTCTTTGACTTAGAGGGCTCTGATGTTTCATCACCAATTTCCTGAGCTTCACATATCTGCTTAATCGATAGCTAACATATTTAAAAAGAACGGAATATCTTACAAGACAGTCAATCGCATTAAGAGAGTGATTGACTTTAATGTTCCATTTTATAAGACTAATTTAAATTATATATTCGATTAAATGCAGAGGTCTTAAGAGCATAATATAAAGTTCATACACGCTGATGAGGCAGTATTTACATTCAATACTTTTATATCAAGGTCTTGGTACAAGAGGTATAGTAATATAGAACTTTATGACTAAAGTTAAGTTGTAAACTTATACATTTCTTGGTGGAATAAGTGAAGATAGTGTCCTCGAGACTTATGTTATTCACCCTCGTTCTATAAAGACTGAATAATATATTAAATTCTTGCAATAACTCAGAGATAAGTACGCGGACTAAGAAAATATTCTATTCGTTGATAACTTGTCAGTTCATAAAACTAAAGACTCAAGGAAGGAATATGAAAGGCTAAATATAACACCTGTATTCAATGTGCCTTACAGCCCTTAGTTCAATGGAATTGAATTGTATTGGGGGTTATTGAAAGGTCATTATAAGAAATTGCTGCTCTACCATCTGATGCATGATTTAAAGATAGATACAGTAGATTTTATTAAGAGTGCTGCTAAGAGAGCCAGTGATGAGAAAGCTAAAGTGTGCGCAAGAGAAGGGAGATTTTGTGTTTATAAATAAGTATTAGATTTTAACGAATGAAAAAGTTCACATATTAAATTTGCCCGTAAAGGGATTTTGGCTTCTCTTTCTTTTCTTCCTCTTAAGGCTTGCTTGGGCCTATGTTTCTTCTCTTAGTGCCAGCTCCTGCATCAATGTTCATCTCTTCAGGCTTTTATAAATCGTTGAAGAGTCTTTTACTAAGTTCATGCTTAACTTAAGATTTTCTATCTCTGTTTAATTTGCTGCGCTCTTTCATCAAGTATATAGAAGTGCCAAGTTTTTCTATAAAGTTAGAAGTCTAATCTTACTTGAAATGAATGGGTGCTTCTGCAGTTCTTACAGCCACGTATCACTGATTTTAATTCCCTGCTTCTCTTTCTCTTTAGGAGAGATGCTGTATCGTTTCTTGTGAGCTTCTTATATAAATTCATTTAAGTACTCAGGTTTCAGAGTTGCAAGAACACCAAAGAAGAAGTTTCTCTCTGGCAACTTATTAGAGAGCTGTAGCTTTGATGGAAGGTAGAGAGCAACATCTGGATCACTCATAGCATCATCATAGAGGTTTGTTACTGAAATTTAGGGTAGTTAGGTATCTCGATCATTCTGATTTCATTAGACTTAAAAGCTTTTTTCTCTTCATTAAGCAATGCTTTTAAGAATGATATTTTTGTTCCCTCCTGTGTTGGCAAGAACAATCCAACTATAGTTAATAAGTTAGTTATAAGTAAAAACTTACCTTGCTATACTAAGTATCTGTAAAATTCTTCTTTACTTCTGAATTTTCCTATTATATCTTGAGATTAAATTCTCTTCATTGCATCATTCATAGATTCCATCTTGCTTCCAGTTTCTATAAATGTTTATGAAATTTAAAATTATGGATGCCCATTCTGAATTAACTAAAATTTTACTACTAAATAGGGTATTCACTAGGAGGTCAACCTGAATCAGATAAATAGATAAAGATGGAGGAAATTTCTCCAAGTTTCAGAGTTTGTCTTCCATTTTTATCAAACTTTCTCAATTAAATTGCTCCTAATAATAATTAATTTAATTAGGTGGTGCTTCTAATTTATTTAAAACTTAATTAGGAAGTTAAATTAAAGTTCAAA
>ARYC01007154.1:0-34207 GCA_000711775.1 Oxytricha trifallax
TAATAATTATTGGAGCTAGCCGCATCAAGACTTATTTTTGTAGTTTTTTTGATCAGAATCAGGAGAGTCGTATTCTTTGAGGTGGGGTTCCTATTTTATAGGGAGAGGTCAGAGTTTGTATCTTCTGAGTTGGAGGAAGATTAATGGTGCATTGAGTCTGTTTTGCTTGGGATTTAATTGCTATTTGGATACCATTCCCTAAGTGATTGGATTCTTTTTGGTGTACTGGATTTTTTTAAGGAAAATAGTTTTTTTGAATTGATTAGCTTTATATAGTTAAAGTTTTCTTTCAAAGGTGCCTTCAGAGTTGTGATCCGTTTCTTCATCTAATGATAGAAATGAGGGAGCTGAAGATGATAGTTACTGCCAGAGCTTGTAGGTATGATTTGTTTCTTGTCCAATTTGGAAGATTATATAGGTCAGGTTTCTGGTGTTTGTTTGGTAGTTATCTGTAGGTTAACTGTCATCTTAAAGAACTCAATCTAGTTCCATGTTTCGTTTCTCACTTCCATGGGTGGATTATTAATGTTTTCTCTACCATAAAGGTTCTGAAGATTACTTAGATAACTAAGGCTGTGTTTGAGTATTGTCTTAGCTATGAAGTCTATATTTTCTATTTTTATTATAACCCATGACTTTGACTGAATGTTTTGAAAGATGGTTTCTTCTATGATGTCCAATCTCTTCTCTTTGATTTAATTGAGAATTCTTATAGTCTCAGTGGACTTGTAACTATTCATATTAAGTTTAATTTTTTTAATTTAACTTATTCAATTAAATAATTTATATCTCACTTAACTCATGTGAGGTATCAATTTAAAATAAAATAGAGAACGTATATCTATATTATTTATAATAATTTTTGTATATATATATATGACTCCATTTCAGAAGTTATGATGCATATTCATATTTAAGAAATTATTTGAATTATGTGATATTTTAACTTTTATAATTTTACATAATTACTTAATGTATTTTGAAGTTACTTTTGATTTCTAGAGCAACAACTCGAGAAATTGCAATGATTAATAACACTACTTATCTATCTTCTCCATTCAACTTAAATCTGCACGGATTGAGTATCACTTCAACCACTAAAACAAACTGCCCAAATTTTAATAATACTTACTGAATTTGGCTCAGAGAAGAATTAAACTATAAAATTTGATGATAATGTTTCGATTATATAGACAAGGATTTAAACAATATCAAGCATCTAAGATTAAACTGTCCTTATATAATACTATTACTATATATATATATAAATGATAAAATTTAAATTATAGCATATTAATAAGTATATGTATATCTTGTCAAACATGAAACACTACACAGAAGATGCAGTATATCAATTGATTATGCGGCAAGCAGTAAATTTGTATCATCAAATTCTACATTTAATGAATTTGGTGAAAGGTGCTTCTTGGCATGAGAGATCATTGGAATATTATTAGAATATTTCCATAATTCTAATAAAAAAGAATTTAATAAAAGTGGAAAATAATTATATTGATTCATAATACAATTATGCATATTTGCTATTTATGTTTTTAAATATGTGAAGTTCACTTTATTCTTAGATTCTTTAAAACGTTGGAGCAAATATATTTGCGTTTATATTGTTATTAATAACTTTGTCATACAATCGTCTTCGCTTCCCACTACTATTGTGCTTGATACAATCAAATATCAATCTTAACTTCTATTCAATCTTAAGCTTAAGGAATATTAAGTCTAGAGGTATGTTCTCCTCATCTTTCTTCATTGGCCTTGCATTTAATTTCTCTAACAATGTAACAGAGGACTAAGTTCAGCATTGTTAACTCTTTTTATCAACAAAGTATAATGATATTTAATTCTACAATCGAAGCTGTGTTAATTATTCTTATAAAATTCATATTATTTAGAAGTTGTTGACTTGCTTTAGATTCCACCACTTTAATTCTTCAAGTATTGCTTGTCAAAGCCACGATAAAAAGTGAATAACAGAAAGGATTCAGCTTTACTTGAATCTGTATAAGGAATTTAAGCAATAGGATACCCATATTGGGACAAGTCCCTTGGTTGATGATGATTAAAAAATCACTTTAATTTCATAGCCCAATTCTTATAGACTTGCTTCAAAAATCTTTTGCACATTTCTAGATCTTTCGAATAAGCTTAATAATGTATTAAGCTGCCTTCTCTGTTTAAATCTTGTCAATTTTCTCTAATCTAAAGAATAAATTCTATTTTATTGAATCGGGTATGCTTTAAAGATTTCCAGTTAGAGCATTCAGACTATTCTGGAATCTGTAAGTATATCCAGTATAAAAACGAATAATTTTTGAGCCACTCCAATGTTTATTCAAAGTTTATATACTTCTACATTATCAGCGCTCACGTCCACTTTTGCTTTTTAAGTATCAATATGACTTTTATAGCATTAAATTGCGATGCATGTATGCTTAGTGAGTTCTTGTGGATTAATGTTTATAAAGCTGCGAGTGATATACTTAAACTCATTTTTTATCTTTAATATAGATAAAACTCTTTTAAAAAATAGGGAAAATAGAGAAATCTCAATATACAAAGAAGCTATTAATAATATAACTGGCATTAATTTGAGATTATTTTTATTTTAATTGAATTTTCTTTAAAAATAAAAAGAATTATTCTATTCATAAAAATACTAAACCTTTATCATTAGCAAAGGAGTGCCAGTTCAGTAATCTAAATTAAAAAAATACTCCAAAAATGTGCATTGGTAATTATGACTACTGATAGCATGACATATAAAGAACCTGATAATAAATTGAAAAGCTATTATAAAATTCAAGATCGTGATAATAACAAGTGACGCTCATAATAACAATTAAAAAGAGTGTTTTACTAATAGCAGAGGTTAGGAGATGATAACTTTTAAAATAAGGCACAATAGAACTTGCCTAGCATGAAATGGTCTGATTTCATTAAGCAAAATCTTTGTAAAATTGATAAATAAGATTAAAAGAAATTAAAATAGAGAAATTAACAGCTCTTAAATAACAGACATTGGAAGCGTGAACAGACACCTATCGGGGAGAGCGAAGAGCACAAATAGAATGCAAGCAGTCGGAGCTATGACAACGATATATTATAAGCTTATACAATTACAACTAAAAAGATATTTGAGTAATAGAAAATGAAACTCCAATCCCACTCCACTGCGACATTCAAGCAGTAGCTACATTATAAGTTTAAAATCATTTTTCTAATAAATTTTAAGAATTGCAAATAAAATTAAAATAATCTCAAATTAATGCCAGTTATATATTAAAAACTTCTTTTTATATTGAGATTTCTCTGTTTTCTCTATTTTTAAGTATTTTATCGATAATACCAAGTGTTATTTAGCTCAAATAAAGTACTCTTTGTTATTTCTAAGCTCTCTTTATTGTTATTTATGGGGTAAAATAAGTCAATGCCAGTTTAAAAAATACTCAAGAGATCATAAGAACTGCTTGATTCAAGAGAAGGGACCATTTTTGATGAGCCTTTCGAATATGGTTTGCTTTTCTGTAACTTTATATTTTGAAAAGTGAAATAGTGATATTTACGATAGCATGTAAACTCAAGCCACTATACTGGTCTATCGTTTTCAATGAAGCAGTTTCAAGCATCTATTGAAGTGAAAATGAGATTTTAAAGTACCTCGGTTCTGATCGCATGGCGAAGGAAGGTAGAGCTTTCATTAGCAAGAAATAATAATAATATTATAAAATCATTAATTGTTAAAACAATATTAATCAAACATAAATTATGTTTTGATGCAGTAAATAATTTAAAAAAGCGAGTATTCAATAATATACAATAAATAAAGCAAGTTCCATTAGTATTTTGATCTCACTTAACGATAATAAATAACTATTTTTGTATTTAATTTTACTTTTAACAACCTCCTTATCCCCAAAAAATATATATATACATTTATCTATCTTAAATTATATAATAAACTAGTCATTGGTATTTTAAGTGCATTAGAAGAGGCTTTTAAAACTACGAATAATTACGTATTAAAGTTTTTCAAGTATAAATATTTTATACTTGATATTTTTATAATATAATAAAAAACATTTTCCTTGTACATATAAATTATTTTTCTGTTTTTAATGACCTTACAACAAACGGATGAGCATAAATTTGTAGTCTTCAGGCTAATACTCTCAAATCCATAATTTAACTTAAAACACATCTAAGTATTATGCGAAGAATTAACTATAATCACTACACATTGAAATTCTTATTATTTGCTCTGTCTTTCTAATAATCTATTCAAAGCTAAGCAACTAATTTAAATTAATTGCTACATTTTCTAATGATTCTGAAATTTTATATCTTGAGATTATGTAAGCTATCTTAATAGAGTAGTTCTTTAAACTTTTTCAACTTTTAGATTATGAGTAATATAAATTTACATATGAAAATGATATGTTTATGATTTATCAAGTTGACAGATTTTCAGTTCACTTTACTCAAAGAGTGTAAGTATATAAAGTAAATATATTTATAAAATTAATCTTTTGCTTTTATCATATTGAATTGTTTTAATAATTATATATATTGTAAAATGCAAGAATAAGCAGCTAAAATCTATAGTGGCCGACTTAATTGTTTTAGAATTCATTTTTTCTTTAGAGATTATACCAGGTCATTCTGTATTTTTGGCAAAACAATTTTTTGTTGTTGCTAATTTTATTACTTACTTTAATGATGTAATCCCCACATTCTCGATTACAGCACCTTCTTAATAATAATTAAATATATTTTTACCTTCAACAGAGTCATTAATAGACACAACTTTAAATTTAATTTTATTTACTTCAATAGATCTTTAACATTAATTTGAAACTAAACTCTATGATAAAGAATATTAGACATCAATCACAGACATATCAACAGAATGATCAATCAAAGCCACTTTTTAATATTGACGCTTGAATTGTCAAATTATAAAGTAATATAAATTGTTCTTTTGAATTTGCCACTTCACTGATTCTACTACAGACAGATTTAAAAAGGTATTTTTAAATATAATAATAAACTTGTTGCAAATATCATATAGACTCTAATGATTAAACAAATAAGAAACTGAAAATATATATTGATGAGAAGATATATACTGCAAGCAAATATAAAGGCAGTTATAGTATCTAAAGCGATGGGACTAATATCGTTAATGATTAAAATTGCCTTTAATTATTGTTGTAGGAATACATTCAATTTGGGGAAATGAATTAAAATTAAAATTAATTAATTATTAATTACTTTCAATTATGTTTATGGAAAATGTCTTCAAACCCTGACAAAATTTTACTCTCTGGACAGCTCATTATTAAAACGAGAAGGTGATTGTTATTGCTATAATAAATTTATCTCATCACCCAAGCGAGAAAAACCCATTATACTATTTTTAGAAATTAGCTAAAAATTAAAATATCTCACTTGAAATGATGATTCAGGAATATTTCAAATAGTAAATTCAAGCTAAAATTGCGGGATTTACAGTAGAATCGATTTATATTTGAATTTTGAGTGCCTTTGGATTTGATAATTCCTATTAATTCCAATATAACTAATCTTATATTTTAAAAATTATTCACACTATTAAAATTGAAATTGTGATTAATTTTTTAAATGGTTGGACAGTTGTTGCAGATTTTGATTCCCATGAAAGAGTCGTTGATACTACCAGATATCTTATCAAAATTAAAATATTTTATCTTACACTGGGAACAACCCCAGCTATTGTTGCATCAATTGTAATGTTTACCTTTGTGGAATCTCCAGTAGCTTAAACATTAAAAATAATATGTTAATTTATGTTAGCTAGTGCAATAGTAATGAACGAATTATTTATTCTATATCTTTTATTTTAAATAGATTTTTTTAAGAATAATGAAAATATTCATAATTATTTATTTAGAATAAGCTTTTTATTTTTAAAAAAATTATTCTTACAAAATAAAAAGATACTAATTAAAAGATATTTTGACGTTACCCTATGGTAATTCATAATCATAAAAGTTATCATTAATACAAAACTAAAACATTATTTTTATAATTTCCATAACATAAGACATTGGTTTATATATAACGAATAAAACTTAAATTTATATATATAGTAATCCAATAAACAATTCAATATATTCTGATTTTATTTAAAGAAATCTAAAAAATATATTGTATTAAATTGATTTTGTTTTAATTATGCTTATAATTGATTATGTTAAATTAGCAGCAGTTGAAGTAGTTGTTGAAGTCTCATATTTTACGGAATAAATAGTCAAAGGAGCTCCTTGGCATTAAAGGAAACTTGTTGCATTTTTACATAATTTAGATTTTAATTTCTCAAATTATTAAATTACATTCAATAGGTAAGTTACCTTTTCACCAATTGTTACTTCTATAGGATATAATTCATATTTTTATTGGAAATTATTTTAATCATAAAATTTCTGCCATAAATTATATAAATACAAAGTTAAAATTTAAAATTTAATATTTTCAAAATAAAATAAGTATAAGAAAATTCAGATGCAGTTCTTGATAACCCCGTTCGATCATAGCATAAGTCATTTGAAGTTGTAGGTAGAGAGTATTTAAACTTGATAATAAAATTAAAGTATTAGGATGCAGAGGAACCTGCTTCGTAGTCGCCCTAAGGAAATAACTTGAAGCTGTTATTCAATTTTAATGATAATTTTGTATTAAAATTATTCAAAATTTATGAAGTTATAAGTTTGCAGCTGCCACATTTATATCATATTAGAATCCTTAAATCTAATTTAGGAATTACTGAAGAAAATAGAATTTGGTAATATCTCTGTTTCACTTCCAACTGCATAAGCTAAAGAACTTGAGGATTATAATAATTCTTAATTTTCAAAAACTAAATTTCCCAAGAAAATTTATAGTTTTTAAGTATGAAAGTAATAATTCATCAATTATAATTAATTGAGCTGTGAATAACAGAACTATATATATGGCAAGCATGTTTATAGAAATAATCCCAGTGATTTACTGAAAACTTATTTGCCATCACTTAGTTAACGGTATGTGGATTGCTAAATTTTATTGTGTTGAGCATTAAAAACTCCAAAACCCCTGAAGTTGTTTGATTGAGTTTTTTATTGATAAAAGGCTGCAATTAACGCATACTTTATTAGGGTTTTATTAGAGTTTATGTAAGGGTTTAATAATTAAATATAAGTAATTTAAGTGAGTAAATGCTAGGTTGGGGTCAGTTTATGAAAGTGAATAAATAGATTTATTGGGTGATTGACCCTAGGGCAGGGTAAAATAAAGTTTTTTCTCAAAACTTTTAATTTTCTAGAAGTTCATAAAAACCTCATAATAACTTATTATAGCTTCTAAGTCTGTCTCTTATGTTATTTTTAAAAAAATTATAATACAAATATATCAAGTATCTTTTGACATTAACTTGAATGAAATGAATAAATTTGAATGAATTTTAACAATTTACTTATAGATTGTTTCATAATTTGTTTTAGATTTTACTTGACTTTCTTATTGTTGCACTTTTGCAGCTCCAAGTCATTTGACTTGCAGATAATACGCTTGGAGTGCGATGTAATAGTGTAGGGAACGACGGGGTTCTCCTCAAACAACTTGATTGCGAAGCAGTATGAACGATTCAGGATTTATAGAATAATGTTCTTAATTATCTCTTCCACCAGTTCATTCTATGTTTTGAACTCCCCATAACTTACTCTTACAATTGCAACTCTTCTTGATCTTCTGTAATCTATATCTTAAAGTGAGCCATCTTTTTTCTATAACCCTGAAGCACCATCCAGGAATACCCAACAATATCTTTTTAAACTTTCTTTCTCTGGAGTATGTACTTAATAAAGTGAGTTTTAATTATCGAAGAGTGAAAACCAGCGCAGCTTCACTTATGTATTTTCAATTCTATCCATTTTAGCACCATTCAATAGAGCATCATACAATGCAGAGACTTATTGCCTCTTAGACTAGCATCACCTCTAATTTTGAAGATATACAAAAAATATTATTGCTAGATCCCAAAAATATAATTATTTTTTGAAAAAGGCATCATACCACATAGTATTAAACTAGTATAATGAAAATAAGAAAACTGTTAAAATCAAATCAAAAATGCAAGCAAATAAAATTATGTTATATCAAAATACATTAGTTTTATAAAAAAAAACAGTCTCTTATTTGAATTAAGATTAGAGATTTTAATTATCAACTTTAGTGAACTAATCATGATTAAATTTAATTTATTCTTTATTTAATCAACTATTCTGATTCATTCTTATTATTGGGCATGTCTTGTATGTCTAGCATTTATACTCATGTTGCAATTTTTCTTGTGTGTTTTTTTTTATGAAAAAAATTTAGATATCTTCAGGGTATCTTCATGAGCTATCTTCAGGATATATTCCTAAAAAAAAATTAAAAATTAAATTTTTATAGTATAATAATGAAAAATAAAATCAGAATAAAAATATATTGATTAGAATTAATAAATATTAATTCGTAATAGAGCTAAAGAATAGAATTAGAAAAAGCATTTGTCTTTTTCCATTCTCTTCGTATTTTGCTCATCTGTCAATTTAACTTGGGTTTTTCCCATTTTTTCAGTGTACTGACTCTTACAAATTTGGTGAATAAAACAGCTGCTCTAGGAACACATCTTTAGGTTATAATTTTTTCTTAATTAATAAATTGTAATTTATCGAATTTCTATTATAAATTGTAAATAGTAACAATAGCAATAATAATAGCAACTGTAGTAGAATTAAGAACACCAATAATAAAATCAACAATTCTTACTGTTCTGCTGAAATTTTGAGAATTTATGAAATTGAAAAAATTGTCTATTAGTTAAAATATTTATCATCATTCTCTTCATCATCTTCATAATCAACATACAAAAAACATGAATTTCAATTTCATAAATTCTCAAAATTTCAGCAGAACAGTAAGAATTGTTGATTTTATTATTGGTGTTCTTAATTCTACTACAGTTGCTATTATTATTGCTATTGTTACTATTTACAATTTATAATAGAAAATCGATAAATAAAAATGAAATTAATTAAAAAAAATATAAACCTAAAGAGGTGTCCTAGAGCACCTGGTATACCACAAAATTTGTAAAGCCTCAAAGAACACTTGAAAAAGATGGGAAAACCAAAGTAAATGTGACCAGATGAAGCAAATAGAAGGAGAATGAAAAATGACAAAGCTTTTTCTAATTCTATTCTTACCTTATTACAATAAATATTAATTAAATTCTAATCAAAATATATCTAACGTCTCGATTATTTTTAATAATTCTACTATAAAAATTTAATTTTTAATTTTTTTTTAGGAATATATCCTGAAGATAGCTCATGAAGATACCCTGAAGATATCTAAATTTTTTTCATAAAAAAAAACACACAAGAAAAATTGCAAAATGAGTATAAATGCTAGACATACAAGACATGCCCAATAATAAGAATGAATCAGAATAGTTGATTAAATAAAGAATAAATTAAATTTAATCATGATTAGTTCACTAAAGTTGATAATTAAAATCTCTAATCTTAATTCAAATAAGAGACTGTTTTTTTTTATAAAACTAATTACAACAGTTGCATCTGATTAAAGTATTAATTATCAATAAATTAGGATTTAACTCATTAAATCATAAATGGAGTGTCGCCAAAGCTTACTTTTAATATAATAAAAGTTATATTCTTGCTTAGGTTTCATTCCATCTAACCATTATATTAATGTTGATATTTTTAGCGCCTACCAATAAATCTCTAAATTTACAAAAGTATCTAAGAATTTTATTAAAAAATGTATGTGTTTAACAACATCCATTTTAACTATTAGCTTAAGAAGTAAAACTTAGGGTAGATTAATAATTATATTAATAATTGTCATAAGATTAACTAGACTTTTAGACTAATTAAAATTAGCTCCAACGCCAGTAGCTCCTCTCTCTATGGAATAGGCTAAAATAATATAAACAATGATTTCCAGATTCTGAATTGAAATTCTCAGCTGCGAAAAATATTAAAAATTATATGGAAAAAAATATAAGTTAGTTAGGAAAACCCACCACTTGACCATTAAATATTAACAAATAAATGAATAGAGATAACTTCAATTTCAAAAACCTTTGAACTATAAATATAACAATGTTAAAATTGTATACGTTGTTGAGGTTGTCTTTAAATCATATTCTTAAAAATTCTAGGCTTGGTCATAAAGCTAACAAAATCTATATCTTGAGTAGCAAGGGATAAAAATTAACAAATTCTCAACAATAGTTTTTATTAGCAAACAAAATGGATTAGAAACTTTTTAATTAGATTTAAAATCCATAAAAAAGAAAGATTTTCTTGCCTCCATTAAAGAACAAAACTATTAAATTAGTAATAATTACCATGCTTATTTATAGATAATCTAAATATTTATAGGCCATGGTAAGTTCAAGATAAAGCTCGGTAATATAATTGGAAAATAATAATTAATGCCTCATATTCTTCTTAATATAGTGGAATTGAAAATGTATGTTCAATTGTCAAGTCACATTATTGAAAATAATTGTAGAATCTTGACTTTAAAGTTGCTAACAGAAGGCATGAAAGAATCATAGAAGACTCGATATTGTCAGTATGACATATTCATAAATTAAATTGGAACTTTTTAGCATTCTCTGAGGAGGAAGGGAAGGCGTCTAAGCCTAAATTATTAAAAAACCATTTTTTTCAGTTTATTTTGTTTGCATACTTTTTTTGTAAATCAAAAATTGTTCGTTTCTTTTTGAGTTATTTCCTTGACTTTGATTATAGTTTCAGTAATGTAGGAATACATTCGATTTGGGAAAATGAATTAAAATTAAATTAATTAAATCTTAAAATCATGGCAGTTATTAAATCGAAAGTGACTCAAAATTCAAAAATAAATACATTTTGCGGTAGATCCCGGAATTATTATAGGACTTTGCTATTGATAATATTCTTGAATCATCCCAGGGAAGCGAGATATTTTGATTTTGAGCTAACTCCCAAAAATAGTATAATGGGTTTTTCTCTCTTGGTCGATGAGATAAATTCATTATAGCAATAATAGTCACCGTCTTATTTTTAATGCGCTATCCAGAGAGTATAATATTGTCAGGGTTTCGAGAAATTTTCCAAAAACATAACTGAAGGTAATTAATAATTAATTAATTTTAATTTTAATTCATTTTCCCAAATCGAATATATTCCTACAATAATGATGATGCTTAAATACCCTTTTATCCTTTATATAAAATAAATTTTAAATAAATAATTACATGAAGAAAAAGGTTCATCCATTATTTGATTATATATTTCATCTCTTATTGCTATTGCTTAATTTTGAGATTCATCAACCTATTACTGATACCTAATTTTAATTTATTCCTTTACTAGGACAGCTAAATACTAAGGTGCTAGAGTATGGACTACCCTAAAAAGAATTCTCTTTCAAGTAGAGTCTAAGAATCACTATAATAGTTAAAATGTCTCATAATGTTCGCATCTGTTTTTTTCATCAAAAATATTCTAAATTTTTAATTCGGGGCAGTGGTAGACCTCTATAGTTATTAAATCTTTTTGTTTAATTAACATTTTATTGCCTATAAAAGTAATTAATGAATCTCATAGTCATGTTCTTGTGCGATGGCAAACTGTATCCCTCTAAATTAAAATTAAAAATAAAAAAACTTACAATAGTATTTTAAAAAATTATACCAGTTATCTTTGGATGATAGTTTTCCTTCCAATATTCTTGAGTCAATAATTTTGGTGTTTAATGGCTGTATTTAAGAATTCATTGCTAATCTTGTTGAACTTCAATCAAAATGTAAAAGAATTTTATAATTTTTTAATAATTATAATTGAATGACTAAGTATTATATTTATTATTAGTAGTTGTGAAAAATAGACTGAATTATAAATTCATGATTCAATAAAGAGTCTAAAAGTTATTTTTATATATAAGTAAAATTGTATGTATATTTGATTAGAATGTAAATGTTTGTTTGACTTTTTTATTCCAATAACTCATGAATCTATTTAATTATTATAACCCACATAAAAGTAACAACTTCTTAATTCGTTATCGTATTTTCTGAGTATAAATATTATTATTCGTTTGACAGAATTTTCATAGTAAAAATAATATCACCAAAGTATATTGTAAAACACTAAATAATTGCAATAGGCATAATTTTCAAACAAACCTATTTATAAATGTAGATTTTTGTGATTAAAAACACATTATTTAAAATTAATGACTCTCGATACAGTGTTTCAATTAGTGTCTCACGAGGAATTTTAATAGTAACAATTTAAATTAATTAATAATTTTTTATATAAATTTAACAACTATCAAAATCAAGCTTAACTAATAATTCGGGTAAAGTTCACCGAATAATATTAATGAATATTACAATAGAAAAAAAAAGTAAACTCATTTGAAGGCATTGAGGAGCTCAAGTTTAAAGAAGAAAAATCCTAATTATGGTGTTGATAAAACAAATATGACTCAAATTTAAAACAAAAGCTTACATACCTGATTAAGAGTAAAAAATGCAACAGAACTTTTACTCATAAATCATTCTATAAAGATCAAGAAAGGCATTTTATAATTTAGTAAAAACGCTACAGATTATTGAGATAAAATAATTTATACAAGGTGCAATGTCGCTGGCTGTGACTTCTAACCTAGTGAAAAAAGAAAACAATTGATAAACCATTACATCAATCATAGTTTAAACTAATTAAAATTGATAAATATTAAGCCCAAGGTAATGATCAAAATTTAATTGAGTTTTTTTAGTTAATATTTAAAGGGAAGATAATTTAGTTGTATCATGCGAGTCAAAATAACAACGATGTATTATTTTCTATAAATTATTTTGAATAACTAAACAATTCTTGATAAAAAAATTTTTTTTACTTAAATGATTAGGGTACCCCCTCAAAAACTGGATCTATAAAAGACCCCCTCCAAAACTTTAATATTTAATGAAAATCTGGGACAAATTTTGAACATTGATAAATTCCCCCTTGCTAGTCTACTTATAAGAGACTCTTGAGAGATAAACACAACGATATGCCAAAGATATATCTCAAGCATTAAAAGAAGGATGGCAAGTATATTTGTGAGTTCTGTTAGAAGCTATATTCTCATACAAGAGACATCAAAGTGCACTTATAGAAAATGATATTCAAAGTTTTTCTTATTTGCATGAACGTACAGGGAATAGATTCATCTCAATAGAAGATCAAGAAACCAGTGAGTTAGTAAAGATACGAAAATTTAGTGAGTTGTAAAATTCTTATACATATCAAAAGACATTATTAATAATTGTATTAAACCTGATTTTCAATTAATAAGTTAAAAAATTAATTATTTATTAGACGTAGGCTACCGAGTAAAAAATCACGATTCATCGGTAGTCATAAAAACTTTCTGATTATATGACTTTATATTTCTTTGAGATTTGAAAATAATTATTCATGTTTAATATACTCTGAAAATTGGAATTGCTGCTTTTATTAACTTTAAGACACTCTTTTTTATGAATAGAATTTTTTTATCCAAAAATTTCCATCTTTTTTATATTTATATTTTAATATCAAATTGAGAAACTTTTTATTGTGTATTGAATCGTGTACTCAAAAGAATTTAAGTGCTTCCTTTCAACTTCAAATATTTCAACTATTTTTTAAAAATATTAATCTCTTTTTTTAGAATTTTTAATTTTGAAGTTCATTTATAGTTTTTCTGATCTAAAAATATTGAATCCTTATTTTCAACATACTGATTGGATTTCTATATAAGAATGTTAAAAGAAATTTATGAATTAAGTTTTTAAATTGACATCAGAAAATTTGAAAACCAAAGTTTGAAAAATAAATAAATCAAATTAAGAATAATAAAATTTATTCTAGAATATTTTAAAGTGAAGAATTAAAATTTAATAAATTTATGAATGATTTTTAAAAATTTGCATAATCAATATAAAAATTCATGGAATTTATATAATTTGCGAAAATGAACCATAAATATTAATTGTATTTTTGAAGTTTAGTATTTCAAGAATGTTAATTTATCTTTTAATAATTTAATGATAGTAAAATGTATGCTTATTTTTATATATCAATTATTCATTGTATGCATAGATTAAATAAATTATAATACTTTCATAATTAAAACAAATTTTTATATAATATAGTTGTAAAAAATGGTAATTAAGCCATAATGAGGAATGAGCTGGATTGAGTCACACATTTGAGATGAAGTTCATGATAAAATTAGATTGAGCAAAGTTAATTTTTCCACTCACCGCTCACAGCGTTATTGGTGTCAGCAAAACTACAAGAGATGAAGTTCATCGTGTATAACTGGGTCACTTCAGGGTTCTATTGCAAATCACTCCATCGCACTGTTGGGAAAATGCCTGTACTGAATATCAAGCGGCGAACCGCAATATGTCCATTGTCACACAAGCCAGAAAGAAGGAATACGGGGAGTAAATTTTTCCCAAATGTATTTGGGCTAATTACTTTTGAAGATTTGCATCCGGGTTACAAGAAATACACGTTTCCCAAAAGAGTAACATGAGAAGACGATGCATTGGCATTACCGCGAGCAAATTCTGCGGGAGTAACTAAGTAGCCAAGCTTAGGATATTCCCAATATTCATACTCAGTGAAAATCCAACATCTACTGAAACACGATACTATGATTTCTGTAACTAGTTACGGTGGGTGTTGTAACTAGTTACACCGGGTCATGCAACTTGATACTCAAAGTGTCATTGCTAAGTGTACGGGGCTTCTGATATGAAATTATCTTGTCATTTAGGCAACTGATTAAATAATTGCGAAATAGGAAAAGGCTGGCAGTATACGGTGGCATCATAAATGGGCTCGAGCAGGTAGTAAGGTGAGCCGATTAATAATGTGAAGTATGACGACGGTTTGGCCACTAGTCACTGGAGTATGATGTCTACTATTACTGTATCGGCCCAAGGATTTACACGGAGCAATCAGCAAAAACGAGCCTCAATGTGTGATATGATAAATTAATAATTATATAAATTCAAGCTAACTAATCACTGTACAGTGAAGCTGTACTTTATAATTCACTAATTTTAGAATATTATATATACAAAATATAAATAAATTATTAACAAAAACCTTTCTGTCAATTACAAAAAAAGTTTGTCTATTATAGGTTATTAGTTGTTAAGATAAATAAATAACTTAAGTATAATTGAAAGAATATTATAATATCTTTCTTAATAAAATATTAGTTAAAATTAAATTAGTGAATTATAAAGTACAGCTTCACTGTACAGTGATTAGTTAGCTTGAATTTATATAATTATTAATTTATCATATCACACATTGAGGCTCGTTTTTGCTGATTGCTCCGTGTAAATCCTTGGGCCGATACAGTAATAGTAGACATCATACTCCAGTGACTAGTGGCCAAACCGTCGTCATACTTCACATTATTAATCGGCTCACCTTACTACCTGCTCGAGCCCATTTATGATGCCACCGTATACTGCCAGCCTTTTCCTATTTCGCAATTATTTAATCAGTTGCCTAAATGACAAGATAATTTCATATCAGAAGCCCCGTACACTTAGCAATGACACTTTGAGTATCAAGTTGCATGACCCGGTGTAACTAGTTACAACACCCACCGTAACTAGTTACAGAAATCATAGTATCGTGTTTCAGTAGATGTTGGATTTTCACTGAGTATGAATATTGGGAATATCCTAAGCTTGGCTACTTAGTTACTCCCGCAGAATTTGCTCGCGGTAATGCCAATGCATCGTCTTCTCATGTTACTCTTTTGGGAAACGTGTATTTCTTGTAACCCGGATGCAAATCTTCAAAAGTAATTAGCCCAAATACATTTGGGAAAAATTTACTCCCCGTATTCCTTCTTTCTGGCTTGTGTGACAATGGACATATTGCGGTTCGCCGCTTGATATTCAGTATAGGCATTTTCCCAACAGTGCGATGGAGTGATTTGCAATAGAACCCTGAAGTGACCCAGTTATACACGATGAACTTCATCTCTTGTAGTTTTGCTGACACCAATAACGCTGTGAGCGGTGAGTGGAAAAAGTAACTTTGCTCAATCTAATTTTATCATGAACTTCATCTCAAATGTGTGACTCAATCCAGCTCATTCCTCATTATGGCTTAATTACCATTTTTTACAACTATATTATATAAAAATTTGTTTTAATTATGAAAGTATTATAATTTATTTAATCTATGCATACAATGAATAATTGATATATAAAAATAAGCATACATTTTACTAGCATTAAATTATTAAAAGATAAATTAACATTCTAGAAATACTAAACTTCAAAAATACAATTAATATTTATACTTCATTTTCGCAAATTATATAAATTCCATGAATTTTTATATTGATTATGCAAATTTTTAAAAATTATTCATAAATTTATTAAATTTTAATTCTTCACTTTAAAATATTCTAGAATAAATTTTATTATTCTTAATTTGATTTATTTATTTTTCAAACTTTGGTTTTCAAATTTTCTGATGTCAATTTAAAAACTTAATTCATAAATTTATTTTAACATTCTTATATAGAAATCCAATCAGTATGTTGAAAATAAGGATTCAAAATTTTTAGATCAGAAAAACTATAAATGAACTTCAAAATCAAAAATTCTAAAAAAAGAAATTAATATATTAAAAATAGTTGAAATATTTGAAGTTGAAAGGAAGCACTTAAATTCTTTTGAGTACACGATTCAATACACAATAATAAGTTTCACAATTGACAATGAAATATAAATATAATAAAGATGGAAATTTTTGGATAAAAAAATTCTATTCATAACAAAGAGTGTCTTAGAGTTAATAAAAGCAGCAATTCCAGTTTTAAGAGTACAATACACATGAATAATTATTTTAAAATCTCAAAGAAATATAAAGTCATATAATCAGAAAGTTTTTATGAGGCTAACAATGAATCATGATTTTGTACTCAGTTGCCTACGCCTAATAACCAAATAAATAATTAAATTTATTAACTTTTTAATTGAAAATCAGGTTTAATACAATATATTTACATTCATGTTATGTATTAAGAATTTTACAACTCACTAAATTTTCGTATCTTTACTAAGTCTCTTAGAGTTGAAGTTAAGAAGTAATTAAAAATGAAGAAAGCAGTCAAGTATTTTCCAGTTTCAGAAATCAACAAAATCATGTTTAAAATAGAGGCAATAAAGATTACCATGATTACCATTTTAAAAATTATTGACTTAGATTCTTTCCTAGAAAGCCATATTACTCTAGAGGATAAAATAGAGAAGAGAGTTAATTTTTTAACACAAATATGCTTACAAGGTATATCCTTCAATTTCTTCCTTGCTGATGACAAGTTCCAAATGGAATTTGCTAATGAGTATTATGCTCTTTAAAAGGCAATGTTTAGCTGCAAGGGTAAGAAACATTCAAAACAAAGAATCAATCTACACTAAGAAAAGTAATAGGTTTCTGGAGGTCTAAGAAAGCTTGCATTCTAAGCCATAATCAAACCAAGCTAAAATAATTAAGTTACAATAGATACAAATAAACAGTTGCTAAGGAGGAAGATAAAATTCAGAGAAATGCTTTATGACTCTATGCTTATGTTTTTGCGAAATATTTTTTTAAAAAAAAAATCCGATTGTTATACTCTCTTAAATTAGCTATATATTTAAACTTAAAACCCTTACATAAACTCTAATAAAACCAAAATAAAGTATGCGTTAATTGCAGCCTTATATCAATCAAACAACTTCAAAGATTTTGGGATTTTTATTGTATAAAAGTAATCTTTAATTTTACAATATTTTAAATTAAATTTCAATATCTTTAAACTAGTAAGTCAATCTTCCATAAAAAGGTTTAGATAAATGTAAGTAGTAAGATTTTAATTATATATTAATTATAAAGTTAAGTTTTAGAACCATCAATTGCAATTAAATCTAAATTTGAATTCATTATTTTTAATAATACATGGGATATGTTGAGCCAGAATATTTTATTTGTATTAAAATTTAATTTAAAATTTTTATAATATCGTTTAGGGCTAAATTTAGTTTGTTTTATTTAAAAATGCTATAAAATTATTTTTATTCAATCAAAACCCCAAAACCCTTTCAGTAGTTTGATTGAGTTTTTGATTGATAAAAGTAGACTATTAGTTCATACTTTATTAGGGTTTTAATAGGGTTTATGTAGGGGTTTAATGTTTAAATATTAGTATTTTAAGTGAGTATAACAAGCGAGTTTTTAAATTATTTCTCACAAACATAAGCTTAGAGTCGTGTGCCAGTTCTCTGAATTTTATCTTTCTAAGTTGATGTTTGATTGTTTCTATTGTTTGTTAATTCTCTTAGCTTGGCTTGATAATAGTTGAGTATGCAAGTTCTCTGAGACCTCCATTTATTTTATTTTTATCGAGATATTGATTGATTCTTGTCTTAGAATCTCTCTCACCCCTGCAGCTATAGTAATCGTTTTTTGGCATGTCGCTCTCTATTATTATTACTGCTAGAGCCCAGATATCCCATTAAGTGTCTCCATCTCTCCAATCCTCTCTCTCTGGGAAATATCCAGGAGTGCCGTATACATTTCCTTATGCTGAGGCTTGCACTCTTTGAGCTCTGTTGAAGTCAATAATATAAACTCGAATAAGCTAAAAGTTCATCATGATGTTCTCTGGCATTAAGTCTCTATGAACATAGCCTAGCTTGTGAAGCTCTTCAATCCCCTCAACTATCTGCTATACTATCTAGCTAATTTATCTCTGACATCTATTGTCAGATAAAAATTCTCTGTAAGTCATTTCAAGTAAAGGAAGCCTGAAGGCTACATGATCTTTACCAAGTAAAATAGCATCAAGCTCGATGATATGCCTACACTCATTTAACTTTGCCTTTTAAAGAGCATAATATTCATTAGCAAATTCCAATTGGAACTTGTCATCAGCAAGGAAGTAATTGAATGGATATATCTTATAAGCATATTATTCATCAGTAATGACTCTCTTCTCCTACTTTATCTTCAAGAGTGAGGTAGCTTTCTAGGCAAGAAAATAAGTCAATAATTTTTAATATAGGAATCTTCATTGCCTCTATTTTAACCATAATTTTATTGATCTCAGAGACTGGAAAGTTCTTGACTGCTTTCTTCATTTTAACTTACTTCTAGACTTCAACTCATAGAGACTCCACTGGGTTTCTTGATCTTCTCTTTTAGAGGAATCTATTCCCTGTGGGTTCATGAATAAAGACAAAACTTTAATTGTGCTTTTTCTTTAAATGCACTTTGAGGTCCCTAGTATGACAATAAGGCTTCTCACAGAACTCACAGACATACTTCCCATCTTTCTTTTAATGCTTGAGATATAACCTTGGCATATCGTTGTGTATATCTCTCAAGTGTCTCTTATAAGTTGACTTGTAAGGGAAAACTTTATTGCATTCTTTGCATTAATAATCAACTTTGGCTGGTATTTATTAATTCTCTATGGCGGGTTGTTTAACCTCCTCCTCAATTTGCACAGCTTCTTTGATAACCTCCTACTTAACTTATATTGAAATCTCAAAGCTAGACTGGTCAAAGTTGTCATAAAAAGGCTCCCACTGAGAACAAGCGTCTCTGGTCTCTACTTTTCTTGGTTGCTGGAATGATAACTTTTATTGACTTTATCCAAGTAATGCCGCTCTTCTCAAAAGGTTAGCGCTCATTTTAGTTTTCTGATATATTTTATTATAATAATGTTAAAATCTACCTAGATAAACTTATATAGTAGAGTATAAGACACTCTAGTAGATTCGTTGATGAGAGGTAAGAAAATTAACTAACCATAAAAGACTGTAAGTTGACATATTTTATGAGAATTTTATACATTTTAGTAAATTAAAATCTCCTAATGAAGTTTCGTTTCTCTAGGAGGTCCTCCAAATCAAGTTTGAACTTAATTTGGAGGTAAAGGTATTAAACATTTTTAATTTAATATGCTCCTAATTAAGTTTTAACCTTATAATTTAAATCCTAATAAAGTTTGAACTTAATTTGGAGGACCTCCTAAAATAATTAAACATTATTAGGAGCAATTTAATGGAGAAAGTTTGATAAAAATGGGAAACAATCTGTGAAACTTGGAGCAAGTTTTTCAATGCTTCTCCGTATATCTTTTCAAGGTTGACCTCCAGTAAGTCCTCCCTATTTAGTAGAAAGATTTTAATAAACTTAGAATGGATATCCATAATTTTAAATTTCATTAACATTTCTAGAAAGAGGAAGCAGATGGAGTCTATGAATGATGCAATGAAGAGAATTTAATCTCAAGATTTGATAGGAAAATTTCGAAGTAAAGAGGATATTTATAGATATTTGGTTTAGCAAGGTAAGTTCTTTAGTAAGATTAATAAATCCATTATAGTTGGATTGTTCTTGCCGACTTAGGAGGGAACTAAAATCTCATTCTTAAAAGCCTTACTGAGTGAAGAGAAAAAAGCTTTTAAGTCTAATGAAATTAGGATGATAGAGATACCTAACTACCCTGACATATCAGTGACAAACCTATATGACGATGCTATGAGTGATCCGGACGTAGCTCTCTACCTTCCATCAAAGCTACAGCTCTCTAATAAGTTGCCAGAGAGAAACTTCTTCTTTGGTGTTCTTGCAACTCTGAAACCTGAGTACTTAAATGAAGTTATTTAAGAAGCGCACAAGAAACGATACAGCATCTCTCCTGAAGAAAAAGAGAAGCAAGGTATTAAAATAAGTGATACCTGGCTGTAGGAACTTTAAAAGCATCCTTTCATCTCAAGTAAGCTTAGTCTTCTAACTTTATAGAAAAACCTGGTACTGCTATATACTTGATGAAAGAGCGCAGCAAATTAAACAGAGAGAGAAAGTCTCAAGTAAAACATGAATTGAGTAAGAGGCTCTTCAAAGATTTATAAAAGCCAGAAGAGATGAACATAGATGCGGGAGCTGGCACTAAGAAAAGAAACATAGGCCCAAGCAAGCCTTAAGAGGAAGAAAAGAAAGAGAAGCCAAATCCCTTTACGGGCAAACTTAATATGTGAACTTATTCATTCATTTAAAACTAAAACTTATTTATATACACAAAATCTCCCTTCTCTTGCGCATACTTTAGCTTTCTCATCGCTGACTCTCTAAGCAGCACTCTTAATAAAATCGACTGTATCTATCTTTAAATCATGCATCAGATGGTAGAGCAGCAATTTCTTATAATGACCTTTCAATAACCCCCAATACAATTCAATTCCATTGAACTAAGGGATGTAAGGAACAATAAATACAGGTGTTATATTTAGCCTTTCATATTCCTTCCTTGAATCTTTAGTTTTATGAACTGACAAGTTATCAACGAATAGAATAATTTCTTAGTCAGCGTACTTATCTCTGAGTTATTGCAAGAATTTAATATAATATTCAGTCTTTATAGAACGAGGGTGAATAACATAAGTCTCGAGGCCACTATCTTCACTTATTCCACCAAATATTGCATGAGTTTAAACCTTAACCTTTTAATCATATACTTCAATGTTGCTGTACCTCTTATACCAAGACCTTGATATGAAGGTATTGAATGTAAATACAGCTTCATCAGCGTGTATGAACTTTATATTATGCTCTTAAGACCTCTGCATTTAATCGAATATATAATTTAAATTAGTCTAATAAAATGAAACATTAAAGTCAATCACTCTCTAAATGCGATAAACTGTCTTGTAAGATATTCCGTTCTTTTTATATATGTTCGCTATAGATTAAGCAGAGATGTGAAGCTCAGGAAATTGGCGATGAAACATCACAGCCCTCTAGGCTAGAGAGAAATGAGCCCAGTATTTAAGAGTCTTATCATTAATAAGATATTCAATATGATGCTGCTAAAATTTTAGAGGTCTTTTAGGCTTAGAATTAAGCTGCTATCTTTTTAAATTCAATGCTAATAGACAGTGAGACCTCACAGTTGCTGGAGATTTATGGAGTAGCCTTGCTATAGACGTATAATTCAGAACAGGCTTGAGTTATTCACTATATTCAATCACATCCATATCGCAACTTAAACAATAAATCTATATACTCACTGTCATAAACTGACCCCAAACCTCGCATATACTCACTTAAAATACTAATATTTAAACATTAAACCCCTACATAAACCCTATTAAAACCCTAATAAAGTATGAACTAATAGTCTACTTTTATCAATCAAAAACTCAATCAAACTACTGAAAGGGTTTTGGGGTTTTGAATGCTTTATAGAAATTAATACTGGGGATTAAACCAATCATTTTATAGAATATTTTTTATTCTTATCCTTCCCTTTAAATGTACAACGCAATATCATATATAGAGCTTTGGTTTTTGGGACTCTCAAGACTTATTACCTGCATGGACAGTTAGTCTCTCAAGACTCTTCCTCTTTACTGTCATACAGTTTTGTCACATAGGAAGACAAAACTATGCGTCGTGACTGTGTCTTCACCTTCTTGTTTAAACCCTCTAAGGATAAAAGCTGACTATACTTATGCCTAGTAGCTTTCTTTTTATGGAACCCTTAAGTAGATAAAAGCCCTTGTTAACATACCAGAGCGATGCTAGTGCCTAATAGTTTAAAAAACCCCGCGATACCTTACTGATAAGTTTTTCTTAGGTTTTATACCTATTTTCATCAGTAAGTAGAGCCCTCTCTGGGGTTTGAGCGGTCTGTCCCTTGCTCCTTCTACAATATCTAAATGCTTATAATTAATAATTTTTCAATTCTCACTAAACAAAACCCTAAATGATAAGATGGAAACCCTAAATTGAATTTTATTACAAATAAAATTTGATGGCTTAAGTATTGCGCCCCTTAAAACATTTTTTTAGTGGATTTCAAATTAATCTTTTAAGTTAATTTTATTTATAAAATCTTTGTCCAACTAAGTCATTTCAAATTTTTAATTAATTCCTGATGATGAAAGTATTGTTCCAATTACAATTATATTACCGTTTAAATGATTCCAATAAAAATAAAATATAAAATTATTAGTTTATATTTAGATTCATTACTAAATCCGTACTTTAGAAATAAGCTCCTGAAGAAATTTTCATAATCACTCTTTTCTCAGTTACTCCTGCACTAATTATTTTAATTGTTATAACTATTTTATTTATTAGAAAAATTCGATGAGATTTTAATTTCATTAAAATTTTGATTAATGATTTAATAAATCATAATAGTAAATTATAATAGATATGATGATTTATCTGCTATTTATTTACTTTTTGTACTAGTAAGCTTAATAAGATGCATATCTTAAGTTGGATGAAAATTTAAATATAATTTAGAATTAATTTTAATGCGCAACATAGATTGACTTTGTTAAATTGTTCATTTTTATTATTGTAGAAATACATTTGAAATTGGGAAAATATAATTAATTAAATTTATAATAAATCAAAATCGTGGTAGTTAAAGTTGGTCAATTTGAACGATCTAGGGCTCATTCTATTGATAATTTAAAAATAGCTTGACTTTACTATTTGCGGTACTATTTTATCGCATCCCTGGAGAGAGATAACTCGACTTTAATGTGAGGGCATAATTTATTGAATTTAGCTGAGTTAAATTGAAGACGAGTTATCTAGCTCAAGGGATGCAATAAAATAGTACCGCAAATAAAAAAGTCAAGCTAATTTCAAATTCTCTATCGAATGAGCCCAGGATTGTTCAAATTGACAACTTTAACTGCCACGATTTTGATTTATTATAAATTTAATTAATTATATTTTCCCAATTTCAAATGTATTTCTACAATACTGGTAGTAAAAACTAGGACGTCACTGATATGTTAGTGTCTTTTTATTTATTAAATTAATAAGTCATACATTAAAAACTCAAAAACCCCTTAATCATGTTTTTAGTGCTTTGATTTTTAGGGTATAGTATGGTAATATTGGGGATAGTAGAGAAATTAGGCCAATTTGCAAAATTAGAAATAGAAATTAACGAAATTTAGGTTCTATTTATGATGAGTAATATTTAGATTTACTTCTTAAGCTTAGGTACGGTACAACTATTAATATATACTTAGTCAAACCAGTAATGAATTATGCAGCTATAGCAAAGCTCCTGTGCTAGAGTGCCACAACAGTTAGGTATCATTGCTTGTAAGCTGTTTAGCATTTTAACTCAGGCAATTGAAACATCCTGCAGAAAACAAATGTTCTCACAGCACCATATTGACTACCTCTGTGACTCGAAGACTTTAAAGTATTGGGCACTCTTTCCACTCGACTCGCGAGCTTTGATGTTTCATCGCAAGTTTCCTGACATGCGTATCTCTCCTTAAACTATAGCCAACATTTATAGAAGAAATGGTTTTACTTTCAAGACTGTCAACAGAGTAAGGAGAGTTATTGATTTTACAGTGCCATTTTATAGTAAGGTAAAAATTTTGAAGTATAAGTGAAATTTTATATTAATCAAGATTGACAATAACGTGAATTAGGATGAAGTCTTAAAACAATAAGACAAGACTTAGTAAATGGAGTATAGCGTATATTTGCAGCAGTATATCTCAAGTTGTTATTTATGAATTAGTCTGAGATATTTACACTCTGATCTTGAGCTGATATCAGCCCATTAACCGCTGATATCAGCGCAATGTATCGTAAAAAGCTCCACTTCGAACGACATCTCGCTGGATCCACATTCTTAATTCATTGGCCTCTGAGTGCTTTAATTGCCCTCATTTTTAATAATTCTTAATTAATCTTAATTAATTTGATGATTAATTAAATTACGCAATTTACTAATTTAATAATTTATCACAAATCAGATTTCTCTATAGCGAAATTAATCTAAGTTTAAACTTTTTAATTTTTCATTAAAAATTAAAATCAAATCATCAAATTAATTAAGATTAATTAAGAATTATTAAAAATGAGGGCAATTAAAGCACTCAGAGGCCAATGAATTAAGAATGTGGATCCAGCGAGATGTCGTTCGAAGTGGAGCTTTTTACGATACATTGCGCTGATATCAGCGGTTAATGGGCTGATATCAGCTCAAGATCAGAGTGTAAATATCTCAGACTAATTCATAAATAACAACTTGAGATATACTGCTGCAAATATACGCTATACTCCATTTACTAAGTCTTGTCTTATTGTTTTAAGACTTCATCCTAATTCACGTTATTGTCAATCTTGATTAATATAAAATTTCACTTATACTTCAAAAATTTTACCTTAACAATTTAAAATATATATATATATGATTAAAAGCAGAGAGAATAACATCAAGTTTAAACACGTTGATGAAGCAGTATATGACTAAAAAGTAAAGGTTTTCACTCACGCAATTTTAGCTGGATTTGCTAAGATTCAGGCCTAGAAACTTATGCCATTCATTCTTGCTGTATTAAGCGACAGCAGTATATTTAATTTCTGCAAAAGCTCAGAGATCGATACAACGATCATGAGGTCATCTTGTTGATAACTTATCAGTCCTTAAGACTAAGGAGTCTAAGAAAGTTATGAAGAGTTAAACTTTACTCCTGTATACAACGTTCCTTATAGCCCATAATTTAATGGAATGGAATTCTACTGGAATTAAATCAAGACTTACTTAAAGAAGTTACTGTTGTATCATCTAATGCATGATTTACCAATCTGTACAGTAGACTTTGTACAAAGTAGTTGCAAAAGAGTGAGCATAAAAAATACAACAGTTTGAGCAAGAGATGGAAGAATGAATGAATGTTTAATAATAAGTGTTAGATTTAAATGAATGAATAATATCACATATTTAAGGAACTCTTAAATGGATTAAATTCCTCTTTCTTTTCTTATTCATGTCCTTAGCTAGGACGTGTGTTTTCTTCTCTTTGAGCCAGCTCCAGCATCGATGTTTATTTCTTCTGGCTTTTAAACATATTTATAAAGTATTTTGCTCATTTCATGAATAGCCTTTGGTTTTCTTTCCCTGTGAATTTTTGCATAATCTTTCATTAGGAATTATGATAAATTTTATGAATAATATAAGGTATTAACAATTAAATGAATAACAATATGAATACATTTTGGTAGTAAAGAAAATGGTAACCATCGCACAGCTTTGTCATTTTTCCAGAATCCTTCGTATAATTTTCTGTCTTTGTCTTTCAGTGTTCCTTGACTGCCTCTCTCTGTTCTTTTCTGAAGTCCCTACTCAACACCTTCTGTTTCCTGTCCTATTGTTGAAAGATTATTAAATATATAAAAGATCTCTAAAGTGTAACTTACCAAAATTTTGTGAATGTATATCTCCATCGTAATCATTTTAATCTGTTTTAATTTTAACTTATAATTATTAATATAAATATATCAATTTCCAATTATAAATTATGAATATATCAGTTACAGATTACCCTAAAATTTTATCGATAAAAGTTTACTAGATAGGTAAGGATAATTCTTAAGCTCCGTGAGCCAGATCTCTCTTATAAGCATATCTAACTCCTTTTAATCTTCAGGAGAAATAGAGTAGCGTTTCTTGTGAGCTTCTTTAATTATCTCTCTGAGATAACTCTCTCATAAAGTGCCAAGAACACCAAAGAAGAAGATCCTTTTTGGAAGCTTATTAGAGAGTTGTTTCTTGGTAGGAAGATAACTACCAGCTCTTCATCCTTCATAGCATCCTCATCTTCCTTGCTTCTAAATCTTGAGATCATTTCTTAAGCTTCAACCCTCTTCATTGCAGTACATATAGATTCCATCTTTGTTCCTTCTCTTGTTATTGATTTTCAAATTTTAATACATAGAGTTCTGGATCCTACTGCTTAAAATCTTAGTACTAATTATGGGCATCTTATAGGAGTTCAACCTAGTAAAGATACGTGGAGAAAGTTTGTAGGAGCTGTAACAAACTGCAGAGATTGAGCTCCATTTTTATCAATTTAGTTCCATTAAATTAGTACTAAATTTGTTTTATTTTAATTAGTACTGGTACTAAATCTGTTTAATTTTAATTAGTACCAATTTAATAGTACCAAAACTTAATTAGTACCAAGTTTTAAATGTTTTAAATTATTGAGGTTTTAATGGAAAAGTTACAAAATGGTTCAAAACCTAATTAGTGCCAGTACCAACCTTAATTTGTTCTTAGTTGGTACCAAAATTAAAAGTATTAAGCATGATATTTAAAAAACTATAGTTATAAACTAAGTATAAATATTATCTCTAACACTTTAAAATCAACCATTTTTGTTGCAGTAACAACTCCTATACACAGTAACTGTAACTAGAGAGGTTATTAGAGCTTTATAATAGAAATTTAAATTTTAATTTAAACATGGCGGCTAACTTAAATCGTAAAGCAATCTCTCTTGGAGCAAGATAATCATAGCTAAACTTTGGCTAAACTAAAATTCCTGATATTATATATGTTGAGAGGGAAGTAGAGCTAAGAGCTCTTGAGTTTGAAGCAGAGGTTTTTATCTTAGAAATATTAAACCAGAAGCAGAGCACAGATATAGGAATTTAAATTCTAATTGAAGTTGTTGAGGAAGTAATGAACAGCGGCCAATTGAAAAAATAAAAAAATATTAATTCGAAGACTGCAAAAATTTTTCTCATTCAAACAAATTTAGTAGACACACTCTTAAAGAGGTGCACTCCTGCAAGGCCAAGATCTATTTTAAACATGACAAAGTGGATGGTAGGTACTGATGTACAATTTGCATGAAGTCTCTAACTCAGCAAAGGTTAAAAAGCTTATGCAAAAACATCATCTTTGTTAATTTTTTTATTAAAGATAAGGAAACTAAAAAGCTAATACCAGCAAAGAGATAATCAAACATTCTTGAGTTTAAAGAGAGTTACAGGAGAAGCTCAAATGACAGAGACGATTTGAATCAACGAACAAGCCTGCAGACAATACTGTTTTAGCATGCTTCCAAACGAAAGCAATGACTATTGCTGCAAGAAATTTGAAATGACTCTAAGAAACTATCTGTATCATAATGGATACCTTGATGACTTAAATGATATTCTTACAGATATGATTAAGGATGCCAAGGAGTTGCATGAACTTGGATGTTCATAGAGATTTGAAGCCTGAAAAATTAATGCTAACCTCTGCCCTTTAGAAGTAGTAGTTATTGATTTCAATAATGCATTAATATAAGAAATAGTGACCTTAGCAACTGTTCTTGGCACTCTTGGATACTTCCCAATTAGAGAGAAATGGACTAACGGCTCAGCTCAGTGAGATGGATGGGCAATTACTCCTTTTATCTTAGAGTGCAATATGGAAAGTTTGTCATACTTTTGGAACAAACACGAGAAAGATCAATATTTTTGGCTGCTAAACATTTAAAGTAAGAAGAAATCTGCGATAATATTAAGAAGATAGTTGAGATGGTCATCGTTAAGCTCCAGCATATCCAAGATAATCATTAGATGACATACTAAACCAACTAAAGACAGCAAGATTCAAGAGGTATCAAGTACACTTATACTCATTAAATATTCATTAAATTCATATAACACCTGCATTTTGTATACTAACCCCAATAAGACCCCACTATACCCTGCAAATCAAAGCAATTATAAACCTCAATAAGGGTTTTGGGGTTTTGATTCTGGTCCATATAATAGTCCCATCATCTGGGTTTAGTTTCAATATAGCAAGGTCATGAAAGGTAGATGTTCTTATAAATAGAGCAGCTGTGATGTAAATTACTAATAATTAATATAGAGTTTTTAGGAGAAGTTTCCTGCACTTTTTTTAATTTAAAGTTTAATAAATTTTACATAAATTTAAAATTGTATATTTTTAAGATCTAATAAATATTAAAAGGATATAGAGGTAAGAATGGAAGAGTAGTAGTTCATGGAGTTTACCACAATTTGAACCATCTCAAATATTTAAGAAGGATATATAGTGGACATTTTCCAGCCTAACATGCCTAAGAGTTCTAAGGCCTAAGAGTTCTAAGAAGAACAGGTATTCTTAAGAAATGAGATAATAGTGCTTGGATGGTGTTTAGAATACAAGATAATAGAGATATTGACTAATTGATTAATAGTTAAGTTAATAATAGCAAGAAAATTTATCCAGAAGTTGGTTGATAGTTAATATAAAATTAATTTAATCAAAATAAAAATATTTTAGTGCAGGAAGCTCCCACCTCCCCGAGTTTTGTTATATCAATTTTAGTAAACAAAGTTATCGAATGGGTCGAATAAAAATCAACAATTATAAAAATAAAGTTTGCCCAACCATTTATATCAACGAACTTTAACTTCCTAAGGGATTTAATTGATACTAGAAAACTGTGTTTAAATCGGTTCCATTATCGTAAAACATCATGTGGTTTGATACTAATATTAAATATCGCAATTTATAAATATGAATAATCCCACGCCAGAATTAATATAATAGAGACCAGAACCCATAAAAGTACTTTAATTTCTGGGATTTGTTTGAAAATCTTAGAATTAAAGCAAATAATTAATATTTAACATATTTAGAGCCTAATTAAAGCAAGAAAAAATTCGTTGTATCTATCAAGTTCAATAAATATTAAAAAATACTTATGAAAATTAAAAAATTATCTATTTAATCTTAAATTAAAATCATAAATATTGGAATCAAATTTTAGTTATAAATTTAAAGATTATAATTTAAATTTATTTATATTAAATTTATGTTTAAAATGTATTTATTTAATCTTATTTTTCTCACAGTTTATTGTTAATATTATTTATTAAATTTTATTAACTCACATTACGATTTTTATTTTTTTTTTTAAATTAATATTTGTGAGTTATCATTTTATTTAATATGAATTTCCTTTAGAGAATTCTCTTAGCCCATACCATTTTACCTTCATTATAAGTTTATAAATAGATTACTTAAGAAAGATTTAATTAGAAAATTTTAATTAAAAAAAATCTTATAAAAATAGTTTAGTTACAGGCAAAGTTGCTCCAAACAAATCATCCTAAATTAAGAATCTATGTTATTTCTATAAATAAAAAAGCAACACACATGAGCCTTTATTTTATTAGTTTTTAATTTGATTTCAAATTAAATTTAGGTTAATAAAAATCTTTTTTACAAGCTTAATTAGTAAAATTCTACTAAGTTTTTATGAAAATAATATATAAATTAATAGAAAATAATAGTAAAAACTTATTATTTTTTTTTAAAAATTAAATTTCCCAAATTATTTACATTATAATTGTATTTAAATTTAAGTTAGTTTTACAAGAGCATGAGAGTTTCATTAAATTATAATTATATTCTTTTTATATAATATAATTAATATTCTTATGTTAAAATAAGTTCGCTGAGTAAGTTGCAACTTCTGGCAGAACGATACCATAAATAAAACCATATTATCCAAGTGGAGATAATCAAAATTTATAATTTTTATAAATTATTATTCTTTTTATTCCCTATGCCATAATTTTTTTACTCGTAATTAATTAAAGACTAAACAATTAATTATAGTTTATTCAAAGCAAACAAATGTTAAAGTAAATATAAGTATCTGTTTTAATAATACCCTTTATTATAAGATTGAGTTTGATAAAAATATATAATAAATTGCTTATTCAAAATTATTTAAAAATATATTTTAATTTAAAATTAGAATTAAAATTATTGCTATTTTATTATTGAGTACGGAACTAAATTAAAAGGTAATTTTGAAAATAAAAAAGTTCAATGTAGCATGATTTACATCTACTTTATTATTTTCGTGAATTGAAAAAAATTGAATTTAAATTTGGGAAAGATACTAATGACCGTTTATATGCTCAAAAGAGAGGTTTTTAAAATAAATAAAACAAAATCTTCATTTTATCTAACTGTTTGTAAAATATTTAATTTTACTATTAAGGATTAATTTTATATTTTTACTAATTGCTTTTTTCAATTAGGTAGTTTAATGTTAAAGTTTAATAGATAAATTATATTATTTTGTTACTTAATGTCAAAGCTGTAGCATAATCATCGTATTAACTTCATCAAAATATTTTTTGACTGTTTTAAATGAATAAATTTTAATATATAAATTAATTGGGGAGAGAAGTTTCATGCTCCAACAATAAAATTGATATTATACCTTAACCCTTTAAAAATTTTTTTTAAAGGTTTATATTTATCTATTGTTTCATTATATATTGTAAAATATGTTACACTATTATAATTAATAATATGTTTTACTTTGATAAATTATTTGAAATATGTAACATGATAAAAAATATGAAATATTATACCATAATTGATGGTAAAATTTCAAAGAATTTCTAAAAAACTAAATAATTTTATGTAAATTGCAGGAAAACTTCAGAAGGGGCAAGAAACTACCTTCGTGTGTAGGAAACTAAACCCCATTTATTTTATAAACAATTATTTTTTTATTATACTTCCAAGATTGAACTAACTTAACATTATTTTAAATTTTAATTAAATAACTTAGCCATTCAACAGCACCAGTAGTTGAAAGTCTCATAATATATGCATCACATTTATCTCCAGCGGAATACATGTAAATATCATCATTACCTGTACATGCTAGTCCAGAGGAGACCATGTTTTAGTCAGTGTCATTTGCTTTATAAAACATAGATAGAAATGTTTAAATTCAATTTTTTTTGGGTGAATAGATTAAATAAAATTAAGTGAAGCATTTAATTTTGGTATAATTATATAATAATTTGGAAAAGACTAAATAATAGGAACTTACGAGATGAACTTTTTTTAAAAAAATTTTTGCAATAAAATAAAACCGATAATTAATGCATTTATAACTTAGATATTCCAAGAATTTTATTTAATACCTTAAAATAATATTTATTTTCACATTAATAATATTTACCACTATTCATTTATATGATTATTATTAAAGAGTCGATTTTTTTCTTGAATCTTATTTGGTAACTTAAAAATATTATCTACAAAAATAAATCTTTCCCTTTTATTTATTTTTTTAAGGGTATTTAAGCTAACTAATTAATAATTATTAAAAATTAAAATCTTTAATTGTGTAATTTAATTTAAAGTAAAAATAAATAAAATCTACAAAAATATCTGCATAGGTTTCCATTCATTTCTAAATTAGATTTTTTAGAAATTAACTCTGATTTTAAAAAATATATTACATAATTAAAATTTAAATATGACTTGCTGTAAAGCTTTTTGCCATAAAAGCATATAAATAAGTACCATTTGCATACCAACCTCCATAGGAAAGTGGAAAAACATTCTGATAGCAGTTTGAGTAATTTGAATTGGATATTCACTTAAATAAATAATCAATATATTTAAAATAAAATAAAAGATTCAATATTTTAAATACTGTTATTATCAATGTATATATTATTATTAATGTTATTGTTATTTTTATTATTAAGAAGAGATTACAGATATTAATACTTGGGATGAATTTAAATAGCTTATAGTGTAACTCTTTTATACTATTTATTCGCTTTATTTTTGACATTAATGCTCTATAATTTGTTTATAATAAATATTTGGGTATTCGATGCCAAGATTTCAATAAAATTACAATTATCTTCTGATAATCAATCTTCAATATTAAACATGTAAAAATTTATTATAGAAGATTTAAGTATAATACTAATAATTACAAATAATAAGGAAATATTGTTTTTTAAGATTCAAAACCCCAAAACCCTTTCAGTAGTTTGATTGAGTTTTTGATTGATAAAAGTAGACTATTAGTGCATACTTTATTAGGGTTTTAATAGGGTTTATGTAGGGGTTTAATGTTTAAATATTAGTATTTTAAGTGAGTATATGCGAGGTTTGGGGTCAGTTTATGACAGTGAGTATATAGATTTATTGTTTAAGTTGCGATATGGATGTGATGAATATAGTGAATAACTCAAGCCTGTTCTGAATTATACGTCTATAGCAAGGCTACTCCATAAATCTCCAGCAACTGTGAGGTCTCACTGTCTATTAGCATTGAATTTAAAGAGATAGCATCTTAATTCTAAGCCTAAGAGACCCTTAAAATTTTAGCAGCATCATATTGAATATCTTATTAATGATAAGACTCTTAAATACTGGGCTCATTTCTCTCTAGCCTAGAGGGCTGTGATGTTTCATCGCCAATTTCCTGAGCTTCACATCTCTGCTTAATCTATAGCGAACATATATAAAAAGAACGGAATATCTTACAAGACAGTCAATCGCATTAAGAGAGTGATTGACTTTAATGTTCCATTTTATAAGGATAATTTAAATTATATATTCGATTAAATGCAAAGGTCTTAAGAGCATAATATAAAGTTCATACACGCTGATGAGGCAGTATTCACCTTTAATACCTCATATCTAGGTCTTGGTATAAGAGGTACAGCAACATTGAAGTATATGATTAAAGAGTTAAGGTTTAAACTCATGCAATACTTGGTGGAATAAGTGAAGATAGTGGCCTCGAGACTTATGTTATTCACCCTCGTTCTATAAAGACTGAATAATATATTAAATTCTTGCAACAACTGAGAGATAAGTACGCTGACTAAGAAATTATTCTATTCGTTGATAACTTGTCACTTCATAAAACTAAAGACTCAAGGAAGGAATATGAAAGGCTAAATATAACACCTGTATTTAATGTTCCTTACAGCCCTTAGTTCAATGGAATTGAATTATATTGGGGGTTATTGAAAGGTCATTATAAGAAATTGCTGCTCTACCATCTGATGCATGATTTAAAGATAGATACAGTCGATTTTATTAAGAGTGCTGCTAAGGGAGTCAGCGATGAAAAAGCTAAAGTGTGTGCAAGAGAAGGGAGATTTTGTGTATATAAATAAGTATTAGATTTAAACGAATGAATAAGTTCACATATTAAATTTGCCCGTAAAGGGATTTGGCTTCTCTTTCTTTTCTTCCTCTTAAGGCTTGCTTGGGCCCATGTTTCATCTCTTAGTCCCAACTCCTGCATCTATGTTCATCTCTTCTGGCTTTTATAAATCTTTGAAGAGCCTCTTACTCAATTATTGTTTTACTTGAGACTTTCTCTCTCTGTTTAATTTGCTGC
>ARYC01007155.1:0-38958 GCA_000711775.1 Oxytricha trifallax
CCATTACTAATCTCAAAGTTTAATTTTTAAAATAAATTATAATAATAATAGGGCGTATTAGATTTTAAATATTGGGAATTAAACTTAAATTGGCTATTAAATATTTTAATACTAAAAGTTTGCCTAACTTACCAAATCAGTGTTGCAGAGGAATTCGAGGGTAAAAACGCAAATGGGGACCAGCAAAGATAATCATTCGAGAGCCCTTGAAAAGACGCATCGTCCTCTAATCTACGACACAGACAATTGTTTCCCAGGCTGAGATAAACTTCAAATAAGAATGGTGGGGTTTTGGCACTTTTAATAGAGTAAGGGTGATTCGTGATTTCGCAGATTGGGTGGCCAAAACCAGAATCAATTACAGTATCAGACAGCCTGCAGGCTCAAATGCTTCAGGGCATCGACCAAAGAGCATGCGAACGCGCCGGTGAGCCACCGCATGTCCAAGTGTGAGAGCTGCACAGCCAGGGCCTGCGCAAAGCGCCGCAGCTGATTCCTATAGTCTATTAGGGAGGTAAACCTACTTAGTAGAGACAGGCAGGAGCATGGGGTTGAGGTCACGGCACTTAATGAACCTGAATGCCTTTTCCACTGGAGCCATGTCGTACTGGTAGGGGCCCAAGAAGAGTATGGGGATGTTAAGCTTCTGCAAGACGCCATTGGTATAGCTGCTGCGGTGGTAGGAAGCGTTGTCCATCAACAATAGGGAGTGAGATCCAGTTTGTAGCAGATTGAGTGCCAGTCACAAGATAAAGATGGTCCTCTTCGTTTTCGTTTATTCAGTGGTTTCGATTTCGTCTGCATGAGGAGAGATTTCTCCTGGCGGATTCCTCTGGTTCTAAAAGCTTTTCTCTGCCCCTATACCATCCTGAGAGTGCGCTTGGAGAAGGTGCTGGTTTGAAGAGTGTCATTAAAGAGTGTATACATTTGATTGGCCATTCCATCGTTGGTTGCATTGAAGAGCCTCTGCACAAGGGGTCGTAGCTTGCTGATAGCTGTTGAAATGTAGCCGTTAACCTCGGGCTTTAGCAGGCAGTACAGTGAATGCTTCTTGAACTTTGTTTTTTGGAATAACCTGGTCCTCATATATTTGTGCTAGCAGCATTTTTGATCATCCTAAGCATCCTTAAGTCGAGACTCTCTCGACCGTTTAATGGCGTCCAGACCAAGCATGATTAAATTTACTTGCTCCCTCTAGACATCCTGCTCTCTTTTCTCCGCTGTATTTAGTAGAGATAGCGTCGTTAGGTAGTAGTTCTGGAGGTACTTCTGATCTGTGGTCGCCTTAATGTACATTTCTTGGAGTTGGGTGTCCGTTAGCCTTGCATATGCTGGTTTATTATGCAAATTCTTGTTTAACGGTTATTTGTGAGTTGGTTGGATTTTAATTATTTATTTTTTTTTATTTCAATTTGTTTTAATAGGTTGTTTAGTTTATTGCTCAAGTCCGGAGATAAGTCACCCAGTGATGAGTACCTTGGTAAAGGATCTGTACATCCTCTACTAGGGCCTGCTGAGGGTGTCATCTCCAGTTTGTTAACATTAGGAAGTCTTAATGCAGTGTCTATTGTGTCTTCTTCAACTGCCATTAAAGTATTTCTCTTTTAGTACTGTATAGGGCCCCCACATCTGGCCTTGTGCGCGTCTCCATCTCTTTGATCTTTTGTAGCATCTCAAATAGTGGCCTCCATCGTCTCCTCTGTCTCGATCTTAATCTAATTGGCATCATCTTCCACAAAGGTCAGCTTGCGTACTGTAGTATGTTGCTGTATTATCGTGTCCACCATCTCCTTGTAATAGGTAGTAACGTCGTCGCCAAAGATGATTGAAATCAAGTCGATTATGTCTTTCTCACATCTCTTCTCAACGGTTATATTGTCCATTAAGCATCTTAGTCTTATCTTAAAAATGTCAGGCTCTGGTATGTGGGTTGGCACGAGGAGGGCCCGAAGGTTGGGCGGCAGCACCCGCAGGTCGAGCTCGACTGGCGATGGGGAGAGGAAGTTGATGATGGTTGGTGAGACTTGGTTATCTGAACTGATCATGCGAACAGTGGACCGAAGGCAAAATTATTATAATTTAAGGAGATAAGGATAAATAAAATTTAATTTAATCACGCTTAATAATTTGGTAGCTTTATATTTTTTGATTAAGGGCCTATATATATATTGTACTATGTTAATTATTTTAAAAGCTACCAAAAAGTTTATAATAATAAAAATACAATATTTATTTTAAATTCAAATTCCTAATTAATTCAAATTTTACTCTTGGGGTTTTACCATGATTTCAATTAATTCTTATTACAGTGAAATGAGCTTGAACATACCTCAAAATCATTCCAAATTCAGAAAATTAGTTTGGATTTATGATTTCAAAATGGAAAACATTCATTTAAATGAATTGCAGAAAAAGGCTTTACAATTTGAATTTCCATTTCAAGGAATAAATAAAATGAGTAATTTAAAAATATTAAAAATTTAAGTTAGTATAGTAGAGAAAATCAAAGATTTACTCAAATAAATAGAGACCAGTTAACTATAAAAACTAGTTTTGAAAGTGTAATTTCCTAAAACTTATTCTTTGCTTGAGTTAATCAATGTTTTAAAAGAGATCTAGATTAAATTTCAAGTAATTATAGAAATAAATTCTATATTTTTAATTGAGGGAAAATTGTAAAATTTCTTTAAAGAACAGAAACTTTAAAACATAGATATATAATCAATTCTAAAAGTTTTTTAATTCGAGCACAATCAAAACCCCAAAACCCCTTAGTGAGGTTTATAAGTGCTTTGATTTGTAGGGTATTGTTGGGGTCTTATTGGGGTTAGTAGAGAAAATGCAGGTTTTTTGTGAATTTAATGAATATTTAATGAGTATTATTGTATTTAATTCAAACAAATTTTATCTAGCTTATCTTTGTGGTACCTCTTGAATCTAGCTCTCTTGAGTGCTTCATGTATGTCTTCTAATGATTATCTTGGATAAGCTGGAGCTCTTATGATTATCATCTCTACAAGCTTCTTAATTTCATTGCAGACATCTTCCTGTTATATATGTTTAGAAGCCATACTTATTGATTGTTTCTCGTGCTTTGTTCCAAAGTAAGACATGTTTTCCATATCGCACTCTAAGATTATTGCAGCAACTGCCCATACATCCCACTGAACTGAGCCATTAGTCCACTTCTCCTTGATTAGAAAGAATCCTGGTGTGCTAAGCACCTTAGCCAAAATCACTATTTCTTATCTTATCGCACTATTGAAATCAATGACTACAATTTCTAATGGACAGAGATTTAACATAACATTTTCAGGCTTCAAATCTCTATGTACATACCAAAGTTTATGGAGCTCTTAAACACCCTTAATCATTTATGAGAGTATCTCATTTAAATCATCTAGGTATCTATTATGAAAGAGATACTCTCTCAAAGTCATTTCAAACTTTTTCAGTCTTAATGCAACAAAGCCATGCCCAAGAATAACTCCATCAAGTCTAAGTAAGTTCTTAAACTATTTTTTCTAAGCCTCCCTCAGTATTATGTATTCATTTGCAAATTCATTTTGATACTGCTCATTTTTAATGAGATACTTGAAAGGATATACTTTGTAAGCATACTCATCAACCACTATAAGCTTAGCCTTGTTTGGCAGGTCAAAATGCAAATAATTTTCAATACAGCTGTCAATATTAATTGCATTCAATGCAGGTATATACATAGCTCTTTCTTAAAGACATTCTATAAGAGTACCATTTGCTGGCAGATTCATTGATTCTAATCGCTTCTGCCTCTTGAGCCTCTCCTCCTTTTCTTTTTATGACTCAAGAGAATTGTTTTTTCTTTTAGCAGGTATAAGCTTTTAAGTTTATTCATCTTTAATCAGGAATTCACTTAAGTGGTGCTTTTGCTATGCCTCTTTACTTTTGCTGAGTGAGTATTAGACTTCATGCATGTTGTGCACTAATACCTACCATCTACTTTATCATGCTTGAAGTAGATCTTAGCTCTACCAGAGTGTACCTCTTTGATGTGTCTCTTCAAGCTTGACTCAGTTGAGAAGAAATTTTAGCAGTCTTCACATTAAAACGTTTTAATTTTTTCTATTGGTTGCTGTTCCTTATCTTCCTCAACCAATTCAACTTATGTTTAAACTCCCATCTCAGCACTCTACTTCTTGTTTTAAACTTAAATTTTAAAGACCTCAGCTTCAAACTCTAGAGCTCTTAGCTCTACCTCCTTTTCAATATAAATTACTTCTGGTTTCTTGGAGGTTCCAAAGTTGAGCAATGATTAACCTGTTCCAAGAGAAACTGTCTTACGATTTAAGTTAGCCACCATGTTTAAATTCAAATTTAAATTTCTATTATTAATAAGTAAAAACCTCACTGGCTATATTAACTTTGTATAGGAGCTGGCACTGCAACAACAATGGTTGATTCTTAGGTGTTAGACATCATATTTATACTTAGTTTATAACTATAAATTTTCTAATTTTATGCTTAATATTTTTAATTTTGGTACCAACTGAGAATAAATTCAGGTTGGTACTGGTACCAATTAGGTTTTGAACCATTTTGGAACTTTTCCATTAAAACCTCATTAATTAAAAACTAGGTACTATTAAATTGGTACCAATTAAATTTAAACGAATTTAGTACAGGTACTAATTAAATTTAAACAAATTTAGTACTAATTTAATGGAACTAAATTGATAAAAATGGAGCTCCATCTCTGAAGTTTGATACAGCTTCTGCCAGCTTTCTCCACGTATCCTTACCAGGTTGACCTCCTATAAGATGCCCATATTTAATACTAAGATTTTTAATAGTAGGATCCAGAACTCTATATATTAAAATTTGAAATTCAATAACAAGAGAAGGAACAACGATGGAGTCTATAAGTACTGCAATGAAGAGGGTTGAAGCTTAAGAAATGATCTCAAGATTTAGAAGCAAGGAAGATCTCTATCGATACCTCACTCAGCATGGTAAGCATGTAACATATACTTAATCATATACTATAGTGGGATTATTCCTTCCAACGATGGAAGGTACCAAAATTTCATTTTTAAAAGCTATACTCTGTGATGAGAAGAAAGCTTTCAAAAACAATGAAATTAAGTTGATAGATATACCAAACTACCCTGAGATTTCAGTCACTAATCTCTACGAGATGCGATGAAAGATGAAGAGTTGGAAGTTTATCTTCCTACCAAGAAGCACCTCTCTAACAAGCTTCCAGAAAGGAGCTTCTTCTTTGGTGTTCTTGGCACTTTAAGAGAGAGTTATCTCAGAGAAATTATTGAAGAAGCACATAAGAAACGATATTCTATCTCTCCTGAAGACTAGAAGAAGCAAGGCATTCTAATAAGCTCAGCTTGGCTAGAGGAACTTAAGAAGCATCCTTATCTTTCAAGTAAGCTTTGACATATAACTTTGTAAGAAAATCTGGCACTGGTTATATATCTTATGAAAGAGCATGCTAAGGTTCATAGAGAGAGAAAGTCACAGACAATTCATGAAGTGAGCAAGAGACTTTATAAAGATGTTTAAAAGCCAGATGAAATGAACATAGATGCAGGAGCTGGCACTAAGAGAAGAAATATGGGCCCAAGCAAGCCATAAGAAGAGGAGAAGAAAGAGAAGCCAAACCCCTTTATGGGTTAGTTTAATATGTGAACTTATTCATTCATTTAAATCTAAAACTTATTTATAAACATTCATTCTTCCCTCTCTCGCACAAACTGTTGTCTTATCTACGCTCACTCTCTTACAGCTGCTTTGAATTAAGTCTACTGTATCGATGGGCAAGTCATGCATAAGATGATACAGCAGCAGCTTCTTGTAGTGAGTCTTGATTTAACTCTAGTAGAATTCAATTCCATTAAATTAGGGGCTATAAGGAACGTTGTATAAAGGAGTTATGTTTAACTCTTCATAAGCTTCTTAGACTCCTTAGTCTTATGAAATGAAAGGTTATCAGCAAACAGGATGATCTCTTTGTTACTATACTTCTCTCTGAGCTTATGTAGGAACTCTATATACTACTCTCGCTTAATAGAGCGATGGTGAATCACATAACTCTCTAAGCCTAAATCTTCACTTATACCAGCTAATATTGCATGGGTGACTACCTTCACTTTTTAGTCATAAACTTCTATATTATCATACTTCTTATACCAAGACTTATTAATAAAAGTGTTGAAGGTGAATACAGCTTCATCAGCGTGTATGAACTTGATGTTATTATTAATAGCTCTCTGCATTTAATCATATATATAGTTTAAATTATTACTATAAAATGGCACTGTAAAATCAATCACTCTCTTCACTCTGTTGACAGTCTTGAAAGTAATACCATTTCTTCTATAAATATTGGCTATAGTCTAAGGAGAGATACGCATGTCTGGAAACTTGCGATGAAACATGACAGCTCGTTAGTCAAGAGGAAAGTGAGCCCAATACTTTAATGTCTTAGAGCCACAGAGATAGTTAATATGGACCTGTGAGAACTTATAATTTCTTGCAGGATGTTTTCAAGATCCTGAGTTATAATGTTAAACAGCTAACAAGAAATGATACCTAACAGTTGAGGCACTCTTGTGTAGGAGTCTTGCTATGGCTGTATAATTCAACACTAGTTTGACTTAGTCTATATTAATACTTGTACCATACCTAAGCTTAAGCAGTAAATCTAAATATTACTCATCATAAATAGACCCTAAATTTCGCTAATTTCTATTTCTCATTTTGAAAATTGGCCTAATTTCTCTACTAACCCCAATAAGACCCCAACTATACCCTACAAATCAAAGCACTTATAAACCTCACTAAGGGGTTTTGGGGTTTTGATTCAATAATTTTGATAGATAGAAATTTCTACTAATTTATGAGTTATACATAAAAAGGCAGAAGTAATTTCCTCTAAATCTATAAATACTTGTCAAATTTTTATTATTGTAAATTAACTAAAATAGGAAGAGAAAAGTCAATATTTTTGCTATTTTTCGGGATAAATATTAATTGCTAAGAAAGCCACACAAGCTAATATCTATTAAAATAATAAGAATAATTGGATCATAATAATATCTACGAGTTTTTATATCTTAACTAGATAATTTTTGAAGAAAAAATGAAAAATTTAATTAAAATTTATACAGATTATAATAAAGTTTTAATTACATTCTTTTTTCTTATAACATCAAATAGTATGAATTAATTTTCTTTTTATAGATTTGAAATATTTTTTTATATTATTAATATTACTGTCTATTCAATAAATAAAATTCAGATTTTACATATAAATTACTTAAAAATATGATTATGATCTTCGTTCGATGTTAAATTAAAAAACTTTGATTCAAAAACCTTATTGCTGATATACTCAAATTTACATTAGAAACTAAATAAATAACAGGATAAAATAATTATTAAATTATTTTTTATAGCTTTATATTATTTCTTATAATTGTGATTTAAATTATTTATATCTCAAAGATATCATAATAATTTCATGTTAAATATTAATAAAAATTAAAAAATGAATATTTAATTTTAATTGTATATTTATCAATAAAACTAAGGAATATATAATATTAATTTTAAATGAAAAGTTGCAGATTTATTATTTACAGTTACTTATCAGTAAATGAATAATTTATAAAAATTAGCAAGCTTTCAATAAAGGAGAGAGAAATTGCAGCCTAGTTAAAAGAATACAACAAATGTAGTTAATAATAAAGTTTACGAGTAAAATTAACATAAGATTTAAAGCATTATTAAAATTAGAATTATTTTTTCACTTTCAGTCATTCTTATACAATTTGCTTGGGATAAAATTCAACGAACTCCAATTTTCGGTAATCAAGTCTCTTTTTTAAACTAATGCCTTTTTATCTATAAAAAGGTATAATAATTAGCATAGAATAACTTGGACACATCTTTAACGATATTGTTACTTTAAAAGAATGGTACAACTCTTTAAAAACTGAGATAATATTTTAGAAATTTTATTGGAAATAAAGAGAGATGTCAATGTAGCTTACACTTGACGACAAAGAAAAATTTTAAGAATTAATTTTAGACGAGTGTAATATAGGATATAACTATATTACTTATAATTATTCGAGTAAATCACATGTTTTAAATTAATAAGCGCTTTAGCAATAAGACCAATAAAATATAAAAGAAGATCTTTAGTACAAAATTGTAGCTGTATTTAATTTAGCTATTATAAACGGTAATTTTTTACAATAAATGAAGTATTTAGACACTTTAAAGTCATATAGATCTTACTGGAGCATTTTCTCTTTATAAATCCTATAAAATTTACCTACTGTCAGGAAAATCATCTGGATAAATGAAAAAGATTCAGAAAATAAATTTTTTAAAAAGGATGAAAAATTGGTGCTAAATTTTAATTTAACAGAAAATTTGATAATATAATTTAAGCATTTAAAAGAACTGAAATTAAGTATTCATCATATTAAGAACATTTTGGACTACAAGTAGATATTTTCTATGACTAATTTGGAGAAAGTAACTTTTAAAGTATTCGATAATAATCTCACAACATTAAAAAATGTTGCCATCACATTATAATTAATCTAGACGTAAATGTAAATAATTGTAGAATTAAATCAACTTTGCTTGATTGATGGGGATTTCTCTCAATTTATGAATGAAAACTATAAAGAAAAGTATAATTTTTAGTAAATCCTGAAGTTTTCTTCAAAATAGTATGGGTGTAAATTTTCAAAAATAAATAAGGATAGATCATAATGCATTCTTATTTTAGGTTTAGAAAATTAGAAAGGAAATATCTTCAAATTACATAAAATTAAAATAAAAAAATTAAGTGAATCATAATCTAATCCAAGAGTTTTTATTTATTAATTAGACAGATTTTGAATATAGGTTTATTAATTTATAAATTAATTAATTTAATTGTAATTTTGATTTTTTAATGTATAAATAAAGATAACTTATATATAAGATATATTTTTTTTAAAATTTCTTTTTATTTTTGCTCTATAAAATTATTCTTTCTTTTATAATAATTTTATTTTTAAAAAATTTTAATAAACTTTTTCAATATATTTTGATTAAGGTAAAACAAAACTTTTTAACTATAATAGAAATTAATTAATTTATTAATAAGAATTTAAGTGTTATTATTGCATTGATTCTAGATTAGGTTTTATAATCTCATCTTATTAGCTAAATAATATTTATTTAATAAATAGGATTATTTTATATTGTAAATTTCAAATATAAGTAGTGATTAAATTGCCTTTTTTGAAAAATATTAATTAATTTTTAATGAAGTTAAAAAATTGCATCTTATTATATAATTTAGATTACTCACATATCTAATTTTCTAATAATTCATTTAAACTAGTTTTATTTTTTTAAAAAAAATATTTAACAGCTATACAGATTGAATTGATATTTTTATTAAATTAATCCAACTTAAAAAAAGTAAATCTAAAGATTATATCTAGAAAAATTATAATTTTAATTTTTAGTATTTAAAGAAAGAATCATATTATAATTGATTGACAATAATAGAGCTCTAATGCAGATTTATAAAAATAATTAAAATATTGTAAAGAATGTTAATCTATTTTGATTGGAAGAGTATATTATTTATTATTATTGAAAAATAAAATGATAAAATATTATAAGCAAAATGTATTTTTTAATTATCCAAAATTTAAATTATTTTAAAAATATTATTTATATTTGTAATATTTAAGTAATAATCGTATTTGAATTTTATATTTTTCTCAAAAATAAATAGTTTATTTATAATATAAATTAATAGTTTAACATAAATTAAGGTGTTATAAATATTTTTATTTTAATTTTCTATAATTTAACAATATTATTTTTATTATAAACAATTATATTTTTAAATTTAGGGCATGAAAAATTAATTTCAATATTTAAACTTAGATTAATAATTAAATTTATTTCATTTAAATAATTTTTATTAAAAAAATCAAATTTTTAAATTAAAATTATAGAATTATTAAAATATAGTAATAATAATCAACTAGACTATCAAATAAATATAAAGTAACCATACCTATAGAAATTAAAAGTAATCGAAGGATCTTTATTAGCTAAAATCAAATTTATAGATTAAATATTCAATTGAGTGATAAAAAAGACTATAATTTATTTTAGATAAAAATTAATAAAAATTATAATAAAATTCATTTTATGAACAGCTGCCGCTTAATTATTTACAGTTACTTAACTGTAAATTAACAATTCACAAAGGTATCAAAGCTTTCTAAAAATGAAAGAGAAAAATTGAATTAAATAAAATAAATAAATTCACTCCACAAGAAATAAACTTTGAGAGTAAAACTAGAGAAAGAATTAAGATGGAATGCAATTAACAAATATTTCTTTAATTTTAGTCATTCGTACACTTTAGTTACAGATACCAGAGATGAAAAATCCGATACCTATTAAAGATTTTTAAATCAATTCTTTATTTTAATGCCCTATAATTGTAAAAGCAAATGTCCAACCATTAATTTTGAATAATAGGGTTAATTGCCTTTAGAATTAGAATTCCTTGACTCTTGGGAAATTGATAAAGGTTTTAAGATTCCAAAAAATAAACTGAAATATATATAAAGACACTTTGATGGCACAATATTATTTAGCTAACGAGAAGATTTTAAGAAATTAATTATAAACTCTTGTGTAGTAGGTTTATTTTTTCTAAAAACAAAAGGAAATCTTAATTAGGTACTGTTCAATGATTTTCCATAAACTTATTTATTTGAGAATTTGGAGTTCACATCGTTAAAAATCATTAACAGTGCAGTCATTTCAGGCTATTTTTTAAAAAGCCTCAAGTAAATAAAGAAAATTTTAAGTATAAATTCATACTATAGTGAGTTCATGGTGCAATTAATTTAAAATCTCTCAACCTTGAGAAAAATAGTTTGGGTATCTGAAAGCGCTTAACTTCCTGCTATTATATCTTAAGAACTAAAAGATTAGCTAGTGTTTTAATTACCAATCGAGAGACTAAAATCCATGAAAAAACTAGAAGTTATAAAGCTTAACTTAGTAAAATTAGATTAAATTTTTACTCTCCATCCATTGATTTGCCAATCACATGTTCATAGAATTGTTTATATAATATAACCCAGAATCTTCTATCTTAGCGAACTGATATTTATATTCAAATAATTAGACAGTTCCAAAAAGATTGTATTTGAAGTAACCAATCTTTGTCTGATAGATTCATCTATAATACAATTTCAAAAAGAAAATCAAATTAATCTTCTAGAAATGCCTCAAATTCTTCAAGCTTTATCATTAAAATACGATGTAAACATTGAGTAAGGACAAAAGTTTTCTACAAAGTGTTGCTTGATTTTAAACATTGAAATTAAAAATACTTCTACCCTATTGACTCATAAAATAAAAGTTAAGAAATTGATCAATTGCAATGTAAAACCACAAGTCTTTATTTCTATAATGCAAAATATATGAATTGTTTTTTAAGTTTTATACTTAAATTCATGTCTTCTTAATATAATTAATTTGCCTTCATAATAATATTTTTAATAAAATAATTTTCAATAATCAATTCATTTTAATTTAAATTTTATTTTTCTAATATGTTAAATTTCTATAAATTACATTTATTACTTTGTATAATATTTAATTATATAAGCTTAGTATAATTTTTTATAAACTTTCTGGAAGATTTAATAATATATTTGTAAACTCTAGCTGAAATATTTATTAATATTACTCATATACTACTGAGAGAAAAATTATATAATTTTAATTTTTAAATTAATTGATAAGTTTTTAAATTAAAATTATATAATTTCCATTGCCTATTTGTTATTAATAATAAGATAAATTGAAGTAATTATACAAATTATCTTATATTTAATTGAAGAACTAAAATAAAATAAGCATTTACAGTAAAAGATATACTTAATATCGATTTTATTTAAAATAAAAACTACCATAAGATCGGCAAAAAAATATTTATAATTTCAAAATATTTATATTATTATTGATTGTGAATTTTTGAAATTAAATTTTAATTTATAGATTAATAAAAAAAAACGCCCCCCCCAAAAACACGCAAAAAATTTTGTCCGATTATTTTTTTCCGTAATTACGTATTTATTTTTTTACGTAATTTTAAAATCTAAAAATACGTAAAAATGAATTTTAAAAATTTTAAAGTCTAAAATTACATTATTAATAAGACTTTGCTTTTTTAAGTAATTATTAAAGAATATTATGAATTTTGATAAATTTCTTGAATAAAAATTGTGAATTTGATTGATATTTTCACTATATAACATAATTGTATATACCTCTATAAGTAATATCTAAATCTTAAATCTTGAAAATAAACCATATTAATCACTTTTAAATACTATTGCTAAGTTTCATTTAAAATCGTATATTTAAATATTCTCGAATAATTAAAAAATAATAAAAATACCTTCGATTTGAATAAATGAATATTAAATAAAAATTGTTTAAGTTATAAATTAGAGTGACATTAATAAACAATAAATCAATTCTTTGATATATCCGTAATTTTAACTCAATTTTCTAAATGGTATTATTCCTTAATCAACCAAGAAAGTTTTGAATTTAACCATAAATTATAACTGATTAATTTAAAGAACCAAATCGTCTATTTATTTAAATTAAAAAAATTCTAGAAACAATTTTAGTAAAATAATTCATGAATTACAAAACTTAACCAATTTTTCCGTTGTACAAATCAATTTAATAATTAATTATTTTAAGATAAAGCTATATACTTCATAATTTTATTAATTTCTATATAGATATTCAATATTAATATTTTTCCTTAATTAATCCACATATATTATACAACAATTAATTGGTTTTTAATATACTCTGAATGGCTATTAAAGCTTTCTTTAGAAAATTAGTCAATTAAAATATTTAGTACAAATGAATTTAAGTGTAAATATCTATTTAAATTTTATAAATAAGGTTCAGAAAATCTTGTATAGCTATTGCACCTTAGCTCTGATTTAATTAATATAATCTTAAATCTGTTTGTGGTGAGTGTAAGATTCGATTCATTATTTTCTTAATACTTTTAGAATGTTGATAGTGATAGCATTTTATTTATTATTCATCATCAAATCTTTTATAACGAATTAGAAGTAGAATAATGATAATAATAATAAGTCTAAGAGGATATTTTTAATTATTACTAGTTTAACTGATTTTATTTTTTAAAAAATAATTACTAATCCTTTTATATTTTTGTTAATAAAATATTAAGCTCGATTCATTTATAAATCTTAAGAATATTATTGAACATAATAAGTCTATAAAAAATTTGAATCATAATAATTTCATAATTAATAGCTAAAATTAGTCAAGTTATTTTCATTAAAGTTTTAAGAATTAGTAAATTCCTTAAAATTTATTAAATTGTTATTTACAAATTTACAATTTTATGCATATCATTTTAATGTTAAGTAATTATTAATATTAAAAAAATATAAAAAAAATATTAAATATAAAATATAAATGTAATTTTAAATTTAAAAGAAAAAATATAAAATAAAATTTATATTCAATATATGATTATACATAGCAAAATATTTTAATAAAAATTGACATAAAAAAGTAATAAAATTCATTTTTACGTATTTTCAGATTTTTAAAATTACGTAAAAAAATAAATACGTAATTACGGAAATAAATAATCGGATAAAATTTTTTGCGTGTTTTTGGGGGGGAGCCATAAAAACATATTATATTTACTTATTATTAAATCTAAAATGGATCTCGTAGTTTTCTAATTCTTGCATGTTCAATCAAGTAAGTATTTCAACTTTATTTTTATATTTACATAAAATACTTAAATTATTAGTGCTCTTGTGCTTAATTATCACTATTACTTTACTAATCTCTCCATTTTTATAGTTAAAAAATTGAATATTAAACAATACACAAAACTGCAAGGGCTTTTATAATATATTACAGAGGGAGATATATATGCACCATATATGCGCTTATTTAAAATACTAAAAAAATAATTGGCTTATAAATCACAAATCTAGTTCTTCGCTAAAATAGAAATATTTAGGAAAACTATAAATAATAAAAATTGCCATATATAAGTATTAATGACAGTTGGTATATCAAAAAAATAAAATGCATTTTTTTATCGCATTCTTTAGTATTTTTCGCGTATTAATCGAAACTATTTTATATATATCATTTTATAATCAGTTATAATTTATTTTGTATTTATAAATTCCCAATATTTTGTATTTTATCAATATTCTAATTATTTATAAATAAAACTTTTAGAAATATTCTTGATTATCTCTTACGAAAGAGTTATTTGCAATAAAAAATTATTAATATATTTATCGTTTTACATTTACATTTTAAGCATACACTTTAGTATGCTATAAAGTTTAAGAATCATATAAAATAAGTTTGATTTTTTTGAGTTGTAGAATATTTAGCTGAATATTTAAATTAATCTTATTTAACTATTTATTGCTGAAAAATATTAATAATAATAATAATTTAAAATATGATCAGTTGTCGCCAAATTATTTATAGCTACTTGACTGTAAATTAGCAGTTTCTTCAAATATCTAAACTCTCTACAAAAGAAAGAGAAAGATTAAGTTAAACAAAATAAATCAATAAATATAATAAGCGGTAAACATTGAGAGTAAAATATAGGGAAGAAATCAAGTGGAATACGAACAACAAATATTTCTATAATTTCAGTCATTCATACACATTAGTTGTAGATATGAGAGATGATAAAGTAGCTTAGCAAACTTAAATTTTTGCTAACATATTCTTTAATTTAATGCCATTTTGCTAAGTAAGTTGTCCTATACTAAATATTGAATAAAAAGGTGCCGAAACATTAGAATTATTGAGCCTTGATTCCTGGTAAAATGCAAAAGGTTTTAAGATTCCAAAGAATAAAATTAAATATATTTAGTGATATATGTCTGGTAATTTGACTTTTAGTAAAAGAGAAGACTTTAAAAGGATAACTTTTAATTAATGTATATTAGGTACTAATAGATTGTAAACTAAAGGAAATTTAAATTAGATATTATTTAATCTTTATTAGTAAAATTATATCAGAAAAAATTTACAATTTTCTAAGGTAAAATTTAAAAATAGCATAATTATTAGAGGTGATTTTTTTTCTGGACTCTAATAAATAAAGACCTTCGTAAATATTAATTCATGCTATAGTGAATTCTTATTGCAACTTTTGTAAGATTTGACAACTTTAAGAAAAATTGTTTGGATCAATGAAAATATTGAGAACTAAGTTTAGCATTTACTTCTAACTAGCATGAATATTGAAATTTATGATTAGCTAAAGTTTGATTTACAAATTGAAAGAATTAAATAAATGGAAGGCCTTAAAATTTTAAAACTAAATGTACAAGATTTAAGCAAAATTGTAGAAATTAATCAATCGATTTGCGGGATTAATGCTCAGCGAATAGTGTATATGTTGCGTGCTGGCCCCACTTATTAACTCACATAATTAATAATTTTACTGAAAGAATTAAACAGTAGTGGGAAATAGATTGTATTAGAGTTAAGCAGTCTTTGTTTGATAGATTACTGTGCCAATTAATTTTAAAAAGAAAATTAACTCACGATATTATAGAAGAATTAAATATTCTAAGTACTTTCTCAAAAATATAATGTAGGCATCGAAAAATCAGAAAAACCATCAACTAAGTGTTCCTTGATTTTGAATATTAAAATCAATAAATCTCCGATTAAATTGATTCATAAAATTAAAGTCAAGAAATTGATAAATAGCGATTTAAAGCCACAAGTTTTTATTTCAACAACTCAAAGTATTTGAAGTTATATTATGATATATTTATTGAATAAAAATTTATCGAGCTACTTTGATAACAAATTTAATATTATAAAATAATTTTCATTTTGAATTTATTTAAAGATTAAAATGTTTTTAAAAAAAGTTATTTTTTATTGATTGTAACAATAAATAAATTTTTTTATTTATTATTTTTAATTTTAATTTAAGAATTATTACTTTTACTATTTATCTCAATTAAATTTTTAAATAATATGATAAATCTTATTAGATAGAGTAAATAACAATTATTCAATTGATAAATTAACTATTAAATTAACAGTTTAGAATTATTTTTAAAGTTATTTGGCAGTTAATAAATAATTTCTAGATTTATCAAAAATATCAAAAAAATAAAAAGAAAAAAGTCAAGCTAAATAAAAGTAAACAATTAATATCATAAGCGATAAAATTGAGAGTAAAATTAAATTGTAAATAGAAATTTGATGATAAATACAAATACTTTTATAATTTTAGTCATTCATACACATTTATAGTTTATATGAAAGATTGAAAATCAGCACAATTTTCTAAAAATTTTATTAGCTCCTTTTTCATTTTAATGCTATATTATAAAAATAACTGTTCAATAATGAATATTGAACAATATGATAAGGAATCATTAGATTTAGAGTTACTTACTTTTTGTCAAAAAGAAAGATGTTAAATGATTCCAAAGAATAATATCAATTAAATAAGTCACATATTTCAATTAAGTTGGTAGTCCTTAAAGTGAAGATTTTAAATGGATTACATTGAAATATTGAATTATGAGATTAACTTTGAATTATGGACTAAAACTAAATGAAAGAATACATTAATTTTATCTTATTTCTAAAAAAGAATATACTAATTTATAATTTTACTATGTGAAAAATTAAATAACGCAGTTATTACAGGCTTTTGATAAGAAAACTTGCTAGAGTCAAGAAATTTATAAATATTAATTCAATTTATTTAAAATAAACACCCCAATTAATTTTAAATTTATAAACTATGAAAAAAATTGTTCGGTTTTTTAATAACACTATAAAATAATATCTATATTCAAATGTAACATTATAAATAAAAAATAGGTATAGATTTGATTACCAACTGAAAGTCTTAAATTGATAAAAAATTTGGAAATATTTAAAATTTAATTTATTAAATTTAGATAAAGTCAACAGTTTAAATTTAGAGATTTGTGAGTCTAATGTTTATAATATTGTGGAAACTTATTTCTTCATATACTTATAGCCTTAGTAAATTATTGTTACACTAAAGCTATTAAAATTAGAAAGATAAAAAATGTTTGGGGAGAAAAACAATTATCTAGCTTTAAATTATTAAAGAATTACATTTTATTAATTTATTAAGGATAATTATTAATAAATGTTGATAACATTTTCAGAATACTATTAAATGTAATTTAATTAAGTACTGAAGGAAAGTATTCATTTTTTAAACTTTAAGACAATAGAATATAAACTATATTATTATATTAATAATATAGTTTAATATTGTCAAATATTTTAAACTTAAACTTTTTTTTTAAAAAAAACCAAAAATAGATTTCATATATCCAAGGATGAAACATTATTATAAAAAGTTTGAGCTTTAATCGGGGTGTTAAATACTTGATTTAAAAATAATTAATTAATTTGAAATTTAATTTATATCAAAATTTTAAATTAACATTGACCTCTCAATTTATTTATTGAATATTTAAATACAGTAGAAATTTGTTTATCAATCAAAAGTTAAAATTGATTATAATAATAAAATTATCGGTTAATGAACAATTGCCGCTTAGTTATTTACAGTTACTTAACTGTAAACTAACAATTCACAAAGATATCAAAGCTTTCCAAAAATGAAAGAGAAAAATTAACTTAAATAAAGTATACAAATAAAATTTATGATAAGTAAACTTTGAGAGTAAAACTAGAGAAAGAATTGAGATGGAATGTATGCAACTCATATTTCTTTAATTTTAGTCACTCATATACATTAGTTACAGATACCAGAGATGATTAATTTACAGAGTCCTCTCAAAATTTTGCTAATAAATTCTTTACATTAATGCCATTTTGTAAGAATAATTGTCCAGTACTAAATGTAGAACAAGTAGGATCACAATCTCTTGATTTAAGTCACCTAAGTTGTAAGCAAATAATTTAAAACTTTAAAATTCCTAAGCGATAACTTAAGTACATTCAAAACCCAAAACCCCTTGTTGAGGTTTATAAGTGCTTTGATTTGTAGGATATATTTGGGGTCTTATTGGGGTTAGTAGAGAAATTAGGCCAATTTGCAAAAAGAGAAATAGAAATTAGCGAAATTTAGGTTCTATATATGATGAGAAATATTTAGATTTAACTGCTTAAGCTTAGGTATGGTACGAGTATTAATATAGACTTAGTCAAACCAGTATTGAATTATGCAGCTATAGCAAAGCTCTTATGCAAGAGTGCCTCTACTGTATGAAATCTTTTCATCTAAGTTGTTTAGCATTTTAATTCTGGTACTTGTAAACATGCATTAAGAAAATAAAATTTCTCTAAAATCCATATTGACTACCTAAGTGACTATAAGACTTTAAAGTATTTTGCACACTTTTCTCTTGACTAGCGAGCTGTAATGTTTCATCGTAGCTTTCCTGCAATGCGTGTCTCTCCTTAAACTATAGCCAACATTTATAGAAGAAATGGCATTACTTTCAAGACTGTCAACAGAGTGAAGAGAGTGATTGATTTTACAGTGCCATTTTATAGTAATAATTTAAACTATATATATGATTAAATGCAGAGAGCTATTACTAATAACATCAAGTTTATACACGCTGATGAAGCAGTGTTCACCTTCAACACCTTTATTAATAAGTCATGGTACAAGAAATATGATAACATAGAGGTTTATGACTAAAAAGTAAAGGTTGTCACTCGTGCAATCTTAGCTGGTTTTAGCGAAGATCCTGTTTTAGAAAGTTATGTGATTCATCCTCACTCTATAAAGCAAGAGAGTAGTATATAGAGTTCCTACATAAGCTAAGAGATAAATACAACGATTAAGAGATCATCCTGTTTGTTGAAAACCTCTCAGTTCATAAGACTAAGGAGTCTAAGAAAGCTTATGAAGAGTTAAACATAACTCCTGTATACAACGTTCCCTACAGCCCACAGTTTAATGGAATTGAATTCTACTGGAGTTAAATCAAGACTCACTACAAGAAGCTGCTGCTGTATCATCTTATGCATGACTTGCCCATCGATACAGTAGACTTAATTCAAAGCAGCTGTAAGAGAGTGAGCGTAGATAAGACAACAGTTTGTGCGAGAGAGGGAAGAATGAATATTTATAAATAAGTTTTAGATTTAAATGAATGAATAAGTTCACTTATTAAACTAACCCATAAAGGGGTTTGGCTTCTCCTCTTCTTATGCCTTGCTTGGGCCCATTTATCTTCTCTTAGAGCCAACTCCTGAATCTATGTTCATTTCATCTAGCTTTTAAACATCTTTATAAAGTCTCTTGCTCACTTCATGAATGGTCTATAACTTTTTCTCTCTGTGAACCTTTGCATGCTCTTTCATTAGGAATATACCAGTTCCAGGTTTCCCTAAAGAGTTATAAATCAAAGCTTACTAGAAAGGAATGGATGCTTCTTAAGCTCTGCAAGCCAGGTCTCGCTTATTAGTATGCCTTGCTTTTTTTAATCTTCAGGAGAAATTGAATAGCATTTCTTGTGAGCTTCTTCAATGATTTCTCTGAGATAACTCTCTCTTAAAGTGCCAAGAACACCAAAAAATAGCTCCTTTCTGGAAGTTTTTTTAGAGAGTTGTTTCTTGGTAGGAAGATAAACTACCAACTCTTCATCATTCATCGCATCCTCGTAGAGATTAGTGACTGAAATCTCTGAGTAGTTTGGTATATCTATCAACTTTATTTCATTGTTTTTGAAGGCTATCTTCTCATCACACAGAATAGCTTTTAAGAATGAAATTTTGGTACCTTCCATCGTTGGAAGGAATAAACCCACTATAGTATGTGTTTAAGTCTATGTCACATGCTTACCATGCTGAGTGAGGTATCGATAGAGATCTTCCTTGCTTCTAAATCTTGAGATAATTTCTTAAGCTTCAACCCTCTTCATTGCAGTACTTATAGATTCCATCCTTGTTCCTTCTCTTCTAATTGAATTTCAAATTTTAATATTTATAGTTCTGGATCCTACTGCTTAAAATATTAGCATTAAATATGGGCATCTTAAAGGCTTAAAGGAGGTCAACCTGGTAAGGATACGTGGAGAAAGCTGGCAGAAGCTGTAACAAACCTCAGAGATTGAGCTCCATTTTTATCAATTAAGTTCCATTAAATTAGTACTAAATTTAATTAGTACTGGTACTAATTCCGTTTAATTTTAATTGGTACCAATTTAATAGTACCAAAACTTAATTAGTACCTAGTTTTAAACTAATGAAGTTTTAAAAGTTTCAAAATCGTTAAAAACCTAATTGGTACCTGTAACAACCTGAATTTTATCAAAGTTGGTGCCAAAATTAAAAATATTAAGCATGAAATTAGAAAAATTATATTTATAAACTAAGCATAAATATTATCTCTAATACTTCAAAATCAACAATTATTGTTGCAGTACCAACTCCTATACAAAGTTACTATAACTAGAGAGGTTATTAGAGCTTTGTAATAGAAATTTAAAATTGAATTTAAACATGGCGGCTAACTTAATTCGTAAAGCAATCTCTCTTGGAACTGGATAATCATAGCTAAACTTTGGATCAACTAAAAAGCTTGAAATTATTTATGTTGAGAGGGAGGTAGAGCTAAGAGCTCTTGAATTTGAAGCAGAGGTTTTTATCATAGAAGTATTAAACCAGAAGGAGAGTGCAGAGATAGGAGTTTAAACTTAAATTGATTATGTTGAGGAAGAAAAAGAACAGCTACCAATCGAAAAGATAAAAACATATCAATGTGAAGACTGCTAGAATATTTTCTCAACAGATCAAAGCTTGAAGAGACACCAGAAAGAGGTACACTCTGGCAAAGCCAAGATTTATTTCAAACATGAAAAGGTAGATGGTAGGTATAAGAGCACGACATGAATGAAATCTTATACTCACTCAGCTAAAGTTAAAAGGCATATGCAAAAGCATCACCTCAGTGAGTTCTTGATTTAAGATAAAGAGACATAAAAACTTGTGCCAGCTAAAAGAAAATCAAATACTATCGAGTCTTAAAGAGAGTTACAGGAGAAGCTCAAGAGACAGAAAAGATAAGAATCAATGAACTAACCTGCAGGCAATACAATTCTAGCCTGCTTCCAAGCAAAAGCTATGAACATTCCTGCATTGAATGCAATTAATCTAAATAGTTGTATTGAGAATTACTTGCATGAAAGTGTTCCTAACAAAGCAAAGCTTATAGTGGTTGATGAGTATGCATACAATTATGAAAAATAAGTGAAAAATTTAAGTTTAAATGAAAATCAAATATATGAATAGGAATACTTATTGAAATGCAAAACTTAAAATCTAAAAACAGTTACTGTGTTCAAACAACTACATACCATTTAGTGTTTAAGGTGAACCACTGTAAAAAAACACATTGCCTTTGTGCCACTTTGTGAAATAACTGGCAGCTGCCACAAATAGTCTTACCAGGCAGGATAAATTATAATTAATTCCACAATTATTTATTGATTTCCTATTAAAAATCGAAAAGTGTTACCATTTCAGCTATCTCCTTAAGAACGAGCAATACTAAAATAAGTTTGCTAAAAAATATATGATTCTTAGAGAGGCATAGAGAAAAGATTGCAAGAACTTGCTTAAGCTAGATGGTGTTATTTTAAGCTATGGTTTTATCGCACAGAGACTTAAGAAATATGAAATGACCCTGAGAGATTATTTATATCATAACAGATACCCAGATGATTTGAATGATATACTATCAGATATGATAAAGGGTGTCAAGGAGTTACATAAACTTGGATATGTTCATAGAGATTTGAAACCTGAAAATGTAATGCTGAACCTCTCCCTTTAGAAGTCGTAGTTATCGATTTCAATAGAGCCTTAAGATAAGAGATAGTAACTTTAGCAAAGGGTCTTGGCACTCCTGGCTACTTCCCAATAAGAGAAAGTGGACGAATGGATCAGTTTAGTGGGATGTACGGGCAGTAGCTGCTATAATTTTAGAGAGTGACATGGAATCAAAAACCCAAAAACCAATAATGAGCTTTATAAGTGCTTTGATAGATGAGGGTAATGTTGGGGATTAGGGTTTCTTTTTGATTTTAAGCATTAATTTCACTCTAGTTAAAAAAATAAGGAAGTTTAATATGATCATTTTTTTTATATTCAACTTATAAATTTTTATGTTTATGTATACACTATAGCATTTTTATTAGAAAGAAGTAAGTTTCGGATGCTAATTTTTCTATTTTACATTTTTTTCATAAGTTATCATATTTATTGATGGTTTTCATGAAAATTAATGATTACATCTTTTCAAAAATTTTGCGTTTTTGCAGAAATATTTTTGAAATTTTTATTATAAAACTTTTTCATAATCAATAAAATACTTTCTTTTCTTTCCGCTTACTTTCTATATTTACATATTTAAGTACTATATAAAAATTTTAGGTAGCTTAAGTAAAATATAAATGTAAAATATGCATAAAATGAGTGATTTTAAGGTATATGATAGACTCACGGTAGTCATGTTTTGTTTGTAAAATTATTAAAAATGGAGATCAAACTTAAATTTTTGTATTTCTACTTTTAATAAAATTTTAGACACCTATTAAATATGGCCATCCTATAGGAGGTCAATCCTGTAAAGCTTAGTGGAGAAAGTTTGCAGAATTTGTAACAAGTTTAAGAGATGGATTTCCATTTTAACCAATTAAATTCCATTAAATCAGTACTAAATTTGTTTATATTTAATTAGTACCAGTACTAAATTCGTTTAATTTTAATTGGTACCAATTTAATAGTACCAAAACTTAATTAGTACCGAGTTTTAAACTAATGAGGTTTTAATGCAAAAGTTCTAATTTGATTTAAAACCTAATTAGAACCATGTACTAAAAAAATAAAACTAAATTAGTACCAAAATGTTTTAAAAAATGGAGTCCCTAAGAATTAAGGAATGAAGATTTCATACAAACTGACTATTTTAATTAAATAAGTAATGCAAATAGGTAAAGTGCTATCATTGAAATTTTCGTAGTGATTTAATTTGAACATTACATTTACATAGATGTAGTGATCATAAAAAATAAAAGAATAAAGATCTCAACAATGAAAATAAAAAATGAAAATGAATCTAACAACAAAAATGAAATTAATCAAAAAGAAACCCTAATCCCCAACATTACCCTCATCAATCAAAGCACTTATAAACCTCATTAAGGGGTTTTGGGGTTTTGAATGCATGTCTTACTATGGTACCAAATAAGAGAAATAATCAATAAGTTTAGCCATTAAGCATATAAAGCAGGACGATATCTGCAAAGAAATCAAACAAATTGTAGACATGATAATTGTAAGAGCACCATCATATCCAAGATAATCATTAGACGATTTACTTGAACCACTACAGAGAGCAAGATTCAAGAAATACAATAAAGAAAAGCAGATAAAATTTGTTTGAGTTAAATCGCATAATAATCATTAAATATACTTAAAATTACATAAAACCTGCATTTTCTCTGCTAACCTCAATAATACCCCAACTATACCCTACAAATTAAAGCACTTATAATCCTCATCAAGGGGTTTTGGGGTTTTGATTTCTAGGGAAATGCTTTATTCTCTTTCATTTTATAAAAGAGAGGATTTTCAATATGTAATACTTAAATCATGTATTCTTGGGATTAAATTCTTAGAAACAAAATAAAATTTGAATTAAATTCTTTTCAATAATTTTCCTATTATTTAACCCGAGGATCTATAATTTTTGATAATCAAAATAAAAAACAGTGCAATTATTTCAGGTTACTTTTTGCATTATCTTTAATAAATTAAGACTCTTATAAACATTAATTCATACTATAGTGAATTCACGCTACAATTAATTTAAAATCTTTTAACTTTAAAAAAATTAGTTTGGATTAGTGAAAATTCAAATCATAAAAACCTTCCTACACCTATAACAAATTAAATAAGAGATCAACTATTGTTTTAATTGCCAATAGAGAGAATTAAATATATGGTAGGCCTAGAAGTTTTAAAGCTAAGTGTTTAAAATATTGAAAAGATAATATCTATCCATCCTGACATTTCTCTAACCAGTCTGTCTAGAATTGTATATATAATTAGTTCCAAAGATATTTAATATCTTGAAGAATTAATAGTTTTACTAAAGTAATTAAAAAGTAATAAGTAGACAATACTAGAAATGAGCTGTCTTTGTTTATTAGATTGCTCAATCACTTAATTTCAAAGAGAAAATAAATTGCAAAACCTTGAGGTTAAATAAATTCTCCAAACTCTTTCTTCAAAATTTAAAGTAAATATTAAGAAAGTGACAAAAGAATCGACAAAGTCTTCTTTCACTCTAAGCATAGGCATATAAAATGATCAAGCTCATATCACTCATAAAATTAAAGTAAAAAAATTGATGCATAGTAAAGTTAAACCTAGGATATATATTTCTACAATTTAAAATATATGATTTATAATTGGCCTTAATAATGGGATATTTATATTTAATTAAAATGCTTAATAGAACTTTATTAAATTTTCATAAAAATTTTATTTAATTTTTTTATTAGGATCTATAAAATAGGTTATTTAACATATATTGTTTTTGGTAATTATTTCTAATTTTATAATATTTCTATTTAATTTATTTTTGGGTAATGGCCCCCAGAGCGGGGCAACATTAAATTTTTTTCTCAAATTTTTTAATTATCTAAGAGTTATAAAAACGTCAATATAGCTTGCTATAACTATTTAAATATGCCTCTTAATTTCTTTTAAAGAAATTTTAATACACTAATTTTTTGACATTAGCTTAAATAAAATGAATAAAATATATTTAATTTTTACAATTTTCTAATAGATCCTTTCATAATTTTGCTAAAGATCTTGCTTGTAATTTTATGATTCCTGCATAGAGATAGGTTCTTATATATTGAATTATAATTTAATATAATTTTTAGATAATTTTGTTTTAACTTTTCTGAGATATAAGAACCTATCTCTATGCAGGAATCATAAAATTACAAGTAAGATCTTTAGCAAAATTATGAAAGGATCTATTAGAAAATTGTAAAAATTAAATATAATTTATTCATTTTATTTAAGCTAATGTCAAAAAATTAGTGTATTAAAATTTCTTTAAAAGAAATTAAGAGGCATATTTAAGAAGTTATAGTAAGCTATATTGAGGTTTTTATAACTCTTAGATAATTAAAAAATTTGAGAAAAAAATTTTATGTTGCCCCCTGGTGGCTATTACCATTATTTATGAATTTTACCTAATGATTTAATTATATTTAGAAGCTTAATTTAATTATTTAACGATAAATTTTAAATGTCATAAAACATTTAAAATATCTATGTAATTTATAGGAAATTATAAAATTAATTTTTAATAAATAATTTAAATTTTAAAATGGTGGTTATGAAGTCATAAAGAAGCAATTTAAGAGCCTATGATTTTATTAAATTTAATATTATCTTATAATTGTATGAATATTTTTAAAAATATTAGCAATCTCTTTTATAATTTTCAAAAATTTATAAAAATTAACAGAAAAGGTAAGGTTTAATTTTTTAAATCATTAATTTAAAAAGGTTAAAATTAGAAATACTAAATTTTTTTAATTTTCTAAAGTGGTTTTACTTCATAAAAGTATAAAAAGTGTTGTGATAGGGTGATTAGAAAATATGAAATACAAACTAATTTACATACGTACAATATAAAATTAGAAATGCAGAGAATATTACCAGTAATACCTGCCAAACTCAAAGGCACACTGTTTGTGTTTTTGTTATGTTTGTCATTGGTTCACTATACTGCACTTATGTATTTATGATACGTGGACCAATAACTACTAGTACTTTCAATTGATTCTCGCCGTGTACAATCTTTATTTGAACTGGATAGTAATTCTTACTATAGTAGTAGTTTCAAGTAGAATTCTTTCTTACACTATAGGTTTTCTCTAAGTTGATTTCTCACATTTTTAAAGCATTTCCTCTGTAGTTTGTTAGAAATTGTAGATTGATCTTAAATCTTCGTTTTGAGTTATTTTTTTGTGTTCTCATTGCGATTACGAAAGGCTTCTTGTGGGCATCGGGGTCATAGTGGTTATCTAAAGATTTACCTCACTCCTCAGGAGAATGTCTTCTCAGTTTTGGCTTGTTTTTATTTTAGTTTGTCTTCGCAATAATGCTTTTATGATGAGGGTCATTCATTTTATTGAATTTTATTATAAATGAAATTAACTTAATTCAACCACCTTATTCACGAAAAAATTATACTTTTACTTAATAATATAGTTTTTTACATTTAATTGCAGCATCATAATTTATCAAGTGATAGATTTTTAATAAAAACTTAATTCATTGATATTTTTAATTTAGCTTTAAAGTTAATATTAAACACATAATAGTCAAACTTATATATCTGTAGATTAATCAGAAAGTACAATAATCTTTTTTTTGATAAAATTTTATTCGTCAAAATAAATATTTAATAAATTTGCTATTAATAAGCTCTCTTATTTAACGATTAATACAATAATTATTGAAAATATAAAGCTGTAAGATTATAATTTACAGTTATCTACCTGTAAATGCCTAATTCAAACAAATAAGCAAGCTTTCAAAAAATGAAAGAAAATAAGCAGCAAGTTTGATTAAGTATAATAAATTTAGCAAAAACCAAAACTTAAGAGTTAGAATTGAGTAAGAATTGAAAAAATTTACAGATAAAAATTACTTGTTCGCTTTCAGTCATTCTTATACAATTGTATTAGATAGTAGAACATCAAGACTAAAAGATAGTTATTAATTTTTATTTTTTGAACTTTCAAGTTATTCATTAACCAATAAATAATAATAAATATCGAATAAATTGGAAATGTGCGTTAGAATCCTATTATTTTAAAAGATTGGTAAAATAGTGCGTGCGTCTTGTAATTTAAAATTTTAAGAATTACTTTTTTTAAAAAAACGAAGCTCCCAATTCACTTTTATTTAATAATAGAGAATATTTTTTAAGATTTATATATAGATAGAGGTATTATTGGGTCATATTTTATTTACGGCGAAAATTCTTATGATTATATAGCTAAGCTAAATAATCACTTAATTAATGAATTTAAGACAATCAATTAATAGGATATACTCTAATTAAAAAGCGTTACTATTCAAGATTCAGTCATAATAAATGGAAATTTCTTTTTTAAAATGAAATTTCTAGATTCTTTGACATCATATAGAACATACTGGAGTGATTTTAGCATTTAAATATCATAAAATTTACCAAATCTTAGGAAATTAACATGGATTAGTGATTAGGATAAAGAAACGATTTATCTTGAAAAATATTAGAGATCAGCGCTAAAATTTGAATTATCATTATCACAAATTACAAAGTTCTAATAAATAAAAATACTTAAACTAAACATAAATAATTTCGAGAATACTTTAGATTATTAAGAAGTATTTTTAATGCAAAACTAAAAAAGAACAATTTTCATATTTAGAATAAAAATCCACCAATATCTTTGAGAAATTTAGTCTGTATATTTAATAAATTGAAACACACATTTAAATTGTTTTTGAAGTAAGTTCACTTTGCTTGATTGATGAAAATTATTCAATTGTATTAAGAGGGAAATCATAAGAAAATTTGAATTTCTATTAAATCCTTAAAATTCTATCAGAACACTTTGAATGCGAAATATCAAAAATAGTTAAAGAAATTTTAAAAAGCAAATTAACTTTAGTAGATAAGTTTGATAGACGAGAAAAATCAATTATTCACAAGATTAAAGTCAGAAAATAGATAGACTGATAAAATAAACCTTAAGTATACTTATCTTAGTAAATATGTTTTGAAAAAATTAAATACTAATAATCAATTTAATTTTAATTTAATTTTTTAAAGAAAAATCCAAGTAAATTAACATAACTATTATAATTTTATTTTTATTTCAAAATTAAATTTCAACAAGTGTTATAAACTTAAATATTTGAGAATAAAGAGTAGCTACATTTTAAAATTAATTTTACCAGAGAAAATGATTTATTATTTTTGTTTTATCTAAAAATAATTTTTATAAGTTTGATTAGAAGCTATAAATTATAATATTAAATTATAACTAAAAATATTTATCCCAAGAAAGATCTTTAAAATGTAAAGTTGCAAACTTATAATTTATAGTTACTTACATGTAAATATTTAATTTTTAAAAATAAGCAAGCTTTCAAGAAAAGAGAGAAAAAATGCAGCTAGTTTAATTGAATATAATAAAGTATGTAAAGATTAGACTTTAAGAATAAAGTTATAATAAGAATAAAAGTTTTACAATCATCAAAAATACTTTTTTAATTTTAGTCATTCATATACAGTAATTTTGGATAGTAAATCTTCCAAAATTAATGTGAATTACGCAAATTTATTTTTCAAGATATCGTTTTATTAAAAAAGAAATTCCATAGTTAATTTAGAATTAATTGGAAATGATGTCTTCGACGTGGAAATTGTGAAAGATATTTATAGTATTGTAAATTGGGAATTGACATTTTAATCATTAATCTTTAAGTAAACTGATATCCCAAAATCCATATCTTTCAAAGATAAAGAATGCTTTTAAAATTTAATTATAGAAAATAGTTATATAGGCTCTGAATTCATTAAATCATTCAAATATGGCATAAATAGTTATAATCTCAGTTAAATTTTAATAAAAAATTAATAAGTAATAACCGACAAAAATAGTCCTTGGTTTAAGAAAGTTATAATTAAGGATTCTGTTTTGGTTAACGGCCAATTTTTCTAATAACTAAAAAGCTTAGAAACAATTAAATCATATAGAACTTATTGGAGTTAGTATACATTAGACATTTTGTAAAAATTACCTAATCTAAGAAAATTAACATGGATAAATGATAAAGATTCTAATATTGAAGAAAATACATTTTAATTAAGAAAATAAATAAACAATTCTTAAATCATAGCAGACATCAATTCCGAAGAGAAAAAAAATTCTAATTAATAATAAGACAGATCCTGCAATTTTTGCTTATCTTTGCTATGCCTTTAATCCTATAATAATTCTTGAAAGTAACAAAAATTATCTCGAGCCAATTACTAAACAGTAAAAGAATTATTGCCTATGGTGTTATCATTTTGCAGCGCTTTCAACTAAGTGCAATGAAGCCAAGGAAAGAAATTTATTACTAACCAAGAATAAATGGCTGCTTATGGAATTTAAATTTAATAAATTTTAGCTAAATTTGCTTTTCCGATTCGAATGTATTTCCACAATAATATTGGACTTAGTTAAATAGAATAATATGCTCTAGAATACAAATTTACATTGTCCGAAATTTTCAAATTTTAATAAATAAAAATACTGAAGTTGGGTTTTAAAAAATTTCAAGAAATTTAAGATTATTTAGAAATTTTTGAAATGCCTAATTTAGAAAAAGTAATTTTTCATTTACTTAATAATGATCCACTTTTATCAGTAAGAAATATAATAAATTTTATTTAAAAAATAGATTCTAAAATTTAAATTATTTTTGAATTAAATTCTTTTTACTTGATAGATGAAAACTATTCTTTATTTTAAAGATAAAAGTAGAATGGAAATTCTTATTTATAATCAATCATAGTAATTATAATGATTGAACTAATAATTTTAATTTTATTAATGTTTCAAATATAATTATTAATGTCATCCTTTTCAATTTCTCTATTAGACTTCCTAAACTTATATTTAACTCCTCGCATCTGAAATTACAAGGAATTTTTTTTCCATATCAAAATAAATCCTTATTGTCAATTAAACAAGATTAATTTGTAAACCACTCAACCCTATTTTATCTAACTAAGTCTTAATAATTTTTTAGTATTGCTAGCGATTCACTCTTATTGAGTGAGAGTTACGCTTTCTAAATATTTCTAAATTCTCTGTCTTTGACTATCTATTACTTTAATTTTCTGTAAATAGCTTTATTCGCCGTATTTGAATTATGTAATTTCGTATACTTCTACCTAAGTGTTTTATAAAATAATATATAATTTCCTTATGACATATTCTATCTTATACTCTGTCTATTAGGTACCCAGCTAAATTAATTTTATATACATTTATAATCAATCCTATTATTTTTATCGAATTAATTTGGAGTAGAAATTTCCAAAATAGTAAAAGAAAAATCAAAGAGCAAGATGACTTTAGGAATAACACTTTTAAATGGAGATAAATTTATTTAGCATAAAATAAAAGCGATTGAATAAATAGGATCAAAATTGTAACCAAAAATATTTATTTCATAAATTAATTGTTTCTGAAGCAACTTATAAGATATCTAGGTACATTTTTTATTTAAATAATTAATCTTTAACTAAAAAACTTAAAAATTCTTAAATTTATATTTATGTCAATTGAAAATCATAAAATTAAATTATCATTAGTATGAAGATATAAATTTATTCGAATATTAATGGAAATTTGAAAATAAAATGATAATAATATTTCCAACAAGTTTCAAATAAATGTAAAGGGTTTAAATCATTTTTAAATAATATTTAATATATTATTAGTTTGCTTTATTTTTAAATCTTAAAGAATTAATTATTTGAAGGTGATTTTGAAGATATCTTAAAGCAGATTGAAAGAAATAAAACTGATAAAATTAAGAATAAAAACAATTAAATTTTAACAAACCTAAATTATTAGGTAAATTTTTTTGTTAAATATTTTTAAATTAATACACTATATATAAACAGGTTATATAGTATATTTAATTCTTAAACTTTTATGAAAAATTTAAATAGTTTATCATCTTTTCTATGATTAGTGATATCAATAAAATAAGCCTAATTTTAATGTATATTTGAATTAAACTAATAAAAAATGTTATAAACAAATAACACTGTACAGAATATATATTCTTTTTTATAATTATATATAATTAAAATCAAATTGTAATATTAAATTATAGGTTTCTTCATGTTAATATTCAATTTACAAAACTGTCAAAACTTTCAAGAGATGAGAGAAATATAATGTATTAATTGAAATTTTACAATAAAAGTAATGAAAACTAATCTCTTAGAGTAAAATTAGAATAGAGCATTAATATGGATGATGATTATGAATATTTCTTTTACTTTTGTCATTCTTATACAATTATCATTGACAATAGAAATAAATTTCTAAAGTTAAATGAAAAATTGTGTAATCTATTTTTCAAACTTATGCCTTATAAAAGTTCTGATGCTCCAATTATAAATATAGAATAAATCGGTTGGGAACCTGTAATTTTAAACTAGCTAGATATTTGGTAATAAACATAAATTGTAATATTCCAAAAGGTAAATTGGTTTATATTTAAAGAGATAAAAAATTAACAATTGGGTTTTAAAATCGGCTTGATTTCTAAGAACTTACCCTATAAGAAAGTGTTATTGGAAGTTCATTTTTAAGCTGCATAGAAAATCTTGACGAAGAAGTTTAGAGATTTTACTAGTTATTATACGAACCAGAAAATCCTGCTAGTTTTAGAAAAGTCGTAATAAAAGATTGTGCAATTATATAAGGCTGCTTTTTATAAAGCTTCCAATAACTTGACACATTTATATCTATAAATTCATACTATAGTGAATTCACATTAATTATATTACAAGAACTTCCTTTATTAAGAAAATTTTATGGATTAATACTCTGATTCAATAACTTTAAGTGACTATGAAAAGCAGGATTTAATATTCGAATCTCCATTAATAATTATAGATTAATTTAAAAATTTGAAGATATTAAAAATTTAAGTTTTGTAACTTCACTTAATAAAAGATTAATGTAAAATGATCAAGAGTGATTCATTGTAAAAATTAGTAATTTAAGTTAAAAATAACAAAACTCCATCATTAATAAAAATAATAAATTTCTTACATGATTTTGACACAGATTTTTAACTTGTTATAGAAATAAATTCTCTCTTATTAATTGAAGGAAGTTTTATGATGTTTGAAAGGTAAAACATAACTTCAATTTAATGTATTATAGATTAGATTCTACTTAAATACTAGGCTTAAATTAGGATAATTAATAAAAAAAAATCTAAAAGTAAGCTGACACTAGAAATTAAATATTAAGATCATCCAAATAAATAAGGTCATGTAATAAAAGTCAAAAATATTCCAGGATGTGAATAGAAATCAAGTGTTTTTTATTTTTAAAGTTGAGAATTGAATTAAATAATTAATAATAAATATAAGTACTAATTAAAATATCTTTTATTTGTATAATTTACATCACAATTTATTCTAAATTTTTAATAGTTAAATTTGGATTTTGTTCAAATATATGAAATACAAGATCAAATAAAATTTATGATTATATCTAAAAAAGATACTTATTTTTAACTAATCAATATTAATAGTTTAAATTATTTGTTTTTGTGCAGATCTATGTTTTGGTGACAAAAAAATTAATTTATAATGATTTATTAATTTAAAGATTAAATTAGATTTTGTGGCAGGAATAATCTATATAAACATTTTATATTTACATTCACAAACTATAAGCTTTATAAATTAATTTAAATTAAAAAAATTACTTAGAAAAAGGATGATTGATGAAGCTTAAAAGTGAAATTTGTATATTTTACTTAAAATAAAAATATTATTAAAAAACTGCTTTCAAATTCAAAGGCTCAGTATCAATCATTCAATCTTAAAAATAAATACTTTTGGTATCATTTTACAACCTATAACTTTTTTTATTTTGATATAATGATTAAATTTGCTTTTATGTTCTTGAAATTGAATTTATAGAGAGAGCTTGCTCTTTGATTTTTCTTTAGTGTTAATTATAATATTTACATTCAATTATTTTGAAAGCGTTTTTATGATAGATTCAATGTCGTAGTTTGTAAGTTAGTTATTTCTTAAAAATGTTTATAAACTACTTTCAATTATTGAAATAGAATTCAATTCTATAACTAATTGGAAATTAAAATCAATGCCTTTTAGAATGTTGATTAATTCAAGCAAAGCATGAGTTTCATTATTTTGGATTTAAATTATTAATTTCTCCAAAGGTAATCTTTCCATGATTTAACATTAATCTTTGATTTTATCTATTTAAATTACTTAACATTTTAAAATCTTTAAGCAATCCATTTAACTCATAATTTGATATGGGATTTCTGAAATAAGGGATTCCTAATCCTCTTACTCTATATATATATTTTCAGCGTTGGTATTATGAATCCAAACTATCTTCTTTAAATTTGGAAGATCTTTTAATTATACAAGTGCAAAATCACTATAAAAAGAATCAATAGATATAAAGATTTAGAGTTTTTTGAAGTGTTTCAAAAAGGAACCTTCTAAAATTACAGATTCTTAAATTCAGACTTTCCTGAAAGTTGGAATTTCTTATTATGATTTTTTTTATTAAACATGCTGAATTAGTTTGCTATCGAGATTATTTAAGCTTTTCAGAAAATCACTTCCTATAATACTCTCATGAAATGTAAGCTTTTGAAAATCATTTCTTAAACCAAAACTAATGGAGTGCTCTAAATCTCTTTATATATATTTTAGTTTACCCTTGGGAAGTTTGAAGTTAAATAACTTTTCCCAATTATATAAAGAATCTAACGAAACCTACTCTCCTAATTATTCTATGCTTAAAATAGGCGCATTATTTTAGTGGTATGTCATGAGTTTGAAAAACAAATCTAAATTTTATTAATTGAATTTAGTATTCTCTCTATTGTCAATAACAAGCGTGTACTAATGACTAAAGAAAAAGAAATATTCATGCTTAGAATAGCATATTAAATTCTTCTCTAATTTTACTCTCAATGACTATTTTTCATTATTTTTATTGTATTCCTTTATATATTATAATCTTTTTCGCTCTTCTTTTGAAAGTTTTGACAGTTTTGTAAATTGTAAATTCACATGTAAATAGCTGTATATTTTTAGTTTGCAACTTTACATTTTTTAATGTATAAATATTTAATAGATATAATTACAAAATTATATCATGACTTTACACTTATAATAATATTAAATATTCAATATTTATGAGAATAAAAAAATATATAATTACTTTATTTAATAATTTTTAAGAAATATTTAAAAATTTTAATTAGCATTCTTTGATTATATTTTATGTTTTTAAAATTGTATTTTATAAGTTTAGAAACTCATAATTTAAATTGATTTAATGTCTTTAATATTATTTTTAATGATTAACAATTTTACTTTGAGTACCATTTGTTAATTATAATATAAAGCTTTGGTACAAATATCAAAATATAATTAGACTTCTAATAATTTGTAAAGAAGAAAATTTTATTTTTTAATTTTATTTCATTAAGAAAAATTCAGGTTAATAGTTTCTTGATAAAAAAAATAAAATAAGGCAAGGTAATGGATTTTTATATTTGTAGTAATTTTCTTTCTATAATTATAATACTTTTATATTTTTTAGTATTAATTAAACAAAATATCATATATAAATAAGCTAAAATCAAGTGATTCGAACTTATATTTATGATTTATTTATTTCAAAATACTTAATATTATTAAAAAATAAAACATATCTTGTAAGATTTCCCTTGAATGCTATGTATAGCTTTATCTATAAATAATGAAAGTTTTAATTTAATATGGATCAATTTTATATTTTCAATATTATAAAGTGAAAATTAATTATTAATTTATTTTATATAAATGGATAATATCAAGCAATGATCAAAAATTAGTAAAATAAAATTTATATAAATATTTAAAATTAACAATAGTTTTTATTCAGATTAATTTTTGAGATGATACCCCCAAATTAATAATAAAGGAATTAGTATTATAAATAACTTCAGTCGAATTGTTCTTTTTTCGAAAATCTATCCTAACCACTAAATTTATACTATAATGATTTTAAAAATTGTTTTAACAAGCTGAATTTCAATCATTATACTTTAAACTTTAGTAGCATATTATGAAATTAAATAAGAAAATATAATAAATTGTTTAGTGAGTGATTCTTTTTTATTTTGGTTATAAAAATTATAATAAGAATTCTTTATTGGCCTTGTAAGGTTATATGTGATCCAAAAATAATCATTTTTGAACTAATAGATAAGAAGTTACTACTTCCTACATGCTATTTAAATAATTTCAAATTTGTCTTGTAATTAAAATAGAATTTAAACTAAAAGTTTTCATAATAATTTTTTATCACAAATGATATTCCTTTTTATTATTATCAAGTTTTTAATTATTTTTTTCATATTCTAAAAGTCATCATAAAATGAATTAACAAAAATTTGAATATTTAAGTTAATGAAGAATTTTTTTTATAACTAATGATTTTTATAAACAAAATAAAATTAATAAAAATGAAAAATTGCAGACTAATAATTTATAGCTTTCTATCTATTAATACCTAATTTACAAATTCAAAACTTTCTAAAAATGAGAGGATTCAATTAACATACATTAAGGAATACAACAAAAATAACGAAAATCAATCACTAAGAGTCAAATTAGATTAGGACTTAAAATTCTATGTGAAATTGGATTACTTTTATCATTTTAGTCATTCGTACACACTAGTCCTTGACATGAGAAAATAAAACAGCGTTTACAATCAATAATATGTCGATATGTTTTTCAAACTCATGCCATATAATAAATCTAATGCTCCAATAATCAATATAGAGCAAATTGGAGATTAATCAGTATAGTTGAATTCTTTGAGAGATAGATAGGCTATGTTAAATTTTAGAATTCCATAAGGCAAATTGATACATTTAAAGAGAAAAACTGATGATATTACTTTTAATTAAAGATTCAATTTTTAAGAATTGGAATTGCAGGAATGTATTATTGGGAGATACTTTTTGCTGAACTTATATAAACTAAATCAAACAGTCTAGAAGTAAACTTAATTAAGAGAAGAAAATTGTGATTTTAAAAAAGCATTTATAAGAGATAGTGCCATAGTTTAAGGCAAATTTTTCCATAGATTTACTAAACTTGAATCTTTAATTTCAATAAACTCCTACTATAGTGAGCAAGCATTGAATATAATTAAGGATGTTCCTTTGTTAAGAAAATTAATAATTATTAATGATTCAGAAAAGGAAAATATCTATCTAAGTCAAAAAGATAAGCAAGAACTAAAGTATCAATATCCATAGAGTATTATAAATCAAATGAAAAATTTGAAGATATTAAAAATTCAGGTTGACTAAATTGATGAACTTCATGTTTTTTGCAAACAACTTTAATGCCCGACGCTACTGAATATAGTAATTCAATTTAAAACTAACGACTTTCTTCCATTACTCGATATAATTAGTCTCTTAAGAAATATTGATACAAAAGGCCAAATTGTTATAGAGACAGGCTCTATTTAATTGATTGATGGAACCCTTATAGAATACTCAAAAGAAAGAATTCTATAAACATTTGATTTGTCGATCATTAATGCTCTTTTAAATGAATAATAAATTAAGGCAAGTCTAGTGAAAAAAGAAAAATCTAAAAGTAAGCTTTAGATTGATTTTGAATTTATTGAGAATAAAATTACTCATAAAATTAAAATAAAATAAATCTAAGAATTTATTTAGAGTGAATTTCTTATGAATACTAAGATGGGTTAGTATTGATTTTGCTTAATAACTGAATTGATTAAAATTTTTCTAATAATTTAAAAATATTCATTAATTTTTCATTTATTAATTTAAATAAATTCTAAATAATTATTATTACAATAAATTGGCATAATTTTTAATAAGATCTATTAAAAAAATATTTTCAATAACTTATCAAAAAATTATATTTTTTATCTTATTAAAAAATCAATCTAAAAATAACAATATGAAAATCAGTTTTTGTTATTTTTAATATTTACACAAAATTGATATAGAAAAAGGAAGTTAATTATCATTCAATTTTAAATTAGAAAATGAATCCAACTTCAAAAGTATATAGATGTTCGAAAATAAATTTTTATAATCAAGTTTTCTAGATTCTTATAAAAAAAAACAACATATAGATTGCATTTATGTTTCATAAGCAATTAAAATATATTCAAAATATTTTTTGGTAATATCTAATTTGAATTCGCTTTTAACAGACAGAGACTTTTCCAGTATAGATAGTTAGTTTTAAAATTAATTCATTTAAATATGATTTAATATTTTAAGAGATATAAAATGCAATATTTTCTAAAAATTGAATCTTATTATTATTTATAAATGTCATTTCCTCACTCGACGCCTAAATTCCAATTAATTAAAATTTTTCCGAATTAGATGCTTATTTTCTACATAATATGTAATATATAAAACTCTTTTCAAATAAAGAATGAAATACAAATAGAAAAATCTGATTTTCTTTTAAATTCAAATTAAAATAAAACTGCATGATATAAATTGTTTTTAGTAAACTAAACAATATAAAAGAATATATCCAGAAAGACATTTTTTGAATATTCAAGTTTCAATTAGTATTAAAAAAATAGCTTCTTTAATAAATCTATAATATTAAATTTTGCAAATATTATAATGAAAAGTATAAGACTTGAAATTTATAGTTTCTTACCTGTCAATGTATAATTTAGAGTATTGTCTAAGCTTTCAAAAACAGATAGAAACAAGTTAAAATGCTTGAAATAATATAATAAGAACAATGAGAAGCAATCACTAAGAGTAAAGTTAGAATAGGACTTAATTAGATATACTTAACATGAATAATTTTTATTATTTCAGTCATTAATACACTATTGTTGCAGATAATAGAAAAGAAAATACGAACTTTAAGTAATTATACTTTGATTTATTTTTCAAGCTTATGCCTTATGATCAGTTTAATGCTCCAATCATAAACATCGAATAAGTTGGAAAAGATTCAATATACTTAGATTCATTAAAAAACTGGCAATTAGCATCCAATCTAATAATACCAAAAGGAAAAATAAATTATATCTAACGGGATTTACCAAATGCTATTTCATTTATTAACAGAAACGAATTTTAAAAATTAATATTACATAAATGTATTATTGGGAGTAAATATTTGGACAATCTAGAAAATCTTAATCAAGAACTTATGAAATATTATTAAGACAACATGAATTAAGTAGAAACTTTACAATTCAAAAATATGAAAGTAAAAAATAGTGCAATAATAAATGGTAATTTTCTTAAAGATTCATTACAACTAGATACCCTGATTTCAATTAATTCTTATTACACTCAAAACCCCAAAACCCCTTAGTGAGGTTTATAAGTGCTTTGATTTGTAGGGTATAGTTGGGGCCTTATTGGGTTTAGTAGAGAAATTAGGCCAATTTGCAAAATGAGAAATAGAAATTAGCCAAATTTAGGGTCTATTTATGATGAGCAATATTTAGATTTACTGCTTAAGCTTAGGTATGGTACAAGTATTAATATAGACTAAGTCAAACCAGTGTTGAATTATACAGCCATAGCAAGACTCCTACAAAAGAGTGCCCCAACTGTTAGGTATCATTGCTTGTTAGCTGTTTAACATTATAACTCAGGCTCTTGAAAACATCCTGCAAGAAAATAAAAGTTCTCACAGGTCCATATTGACTATCTCTGTGACTTTAAGACATTAAAGTATTGGGCTCACTTTCCTCTTGACTAACGAGCTGTCATGTTTCATCGCAAGTTTCCAGACATGCGTATCTCTCTTTAGACTATAGCCAATATTTATAGACGAAATGGTATTACTTTCAAGACTGTCAACAGAGTTAAGAGAGTGATTGATTTTAC
>ARYC01007156.1:0-14882 GCA_000711775.1 Oxytricha trifallax
ATAGCAGATAGTTGAGGGGATTGAAGAGCTTCACAAGCTAGGTTATGTTCATAGAGACTTAAAGCCAGAGAATATCATGTTGAACTTTCAGCCTCTAGAGATTATATTATCGACTTCAACAGAGCTCAAAGAGTGCAAGCCTCTGCATAAGGAAATGTATACGGCACTCCTGGATATTTCCCAGAGAGAGAGGATTGGAGAGATGGAGACACTTAATGGGATATCTGGGCTCTCACAGTAATAATAATAGAGAGCGACATGCCAAGAAACGATTACTTTAGCTGCAGGGTGAGAGATTCTAAGCAGAGAATCAAACAATTTCTCGATAAAAATAAAATAAATGGAGGTCTCAGAGAACTTGCATACTCAACTATTATCAAGCCAAGCTAAGAGAATTAACAGACAATAGAAAAAATTAAACATCTTCTTAGAAAGGTAAAATTCAGAGAACTGCCATATGACTCTAAGCTTATGTTTGTGTGAAATATATTAAAAATTCGCTTATTATACTCACTTAAATTACTAATATTTAAACATTAAACCCCTACATAAACCCTATAATAAAATTTGCGTTAATAGTCTAATTTTATCAATCAAAAAACTCAATCATACTACTGAAAGGGTTTTGGGGTTTTCAATGCTCAACTTGTATGAAGCCTTATACCCTATTAGCAAAAATTAGGAAGCACATGCAAAAGCTTCATCTCAATCATTTCTTAATATAAGATAAAGATTCTTAAAAACTTGTACCAGCTATAAGAAAATCAAATCCTCTCAAGTTACAGGAGAAGCTCAATATACAGAAAGCAATAAAAATCGATTAACTAATCTGTACGCAATACTATTTTAACCTACTTACAAGCAAAAGATATGAACATTCCTGTATTGCATGCAATTAATCTTAGTAGTTGTATTGAGAATTACTTGCATATAAGTGTGCCTAATAAGGTAAAAATTATTGTGATTGATGAAAATGCATTCAAGGTGTATGCTTTCACTTATCTCATTAAGAATATGCAGTACCATAATGAATTTGCAAACGAATACATGATTATTTGAGAGGCAAAAGAAGAGATTGCAAGAACTTGATTAAGCTAGATGGTATTATTTAAGCTATAGTTTTATGGAACTAATGCTTAAGAAATATGAAATAACTCTGAGAGATTATCTAAATCATAACAGATATCCAGATAATTTGAATAATATATTATCAGATATGATGAAGGATGTCAAAGAGTTGCCTGAAATTTGATAGGTTCATAGAGATTCGAAGCCTGAAAATGCTAAACCTCTGTCATTTAGATGTAGTTATTTCTAATTTAAAATGAGCATTAAAAATGTTTTTGGAAAATTTAGATGCTTCAAAACTAGGTAGAAATGGAATTAGTGATTCTGTTAAATGATATTTATGGGTAATTGGAGTTATCATACCACATAGAGGGTGATATATTGAAAGATTGCTTACTATGGTACAAAGTTTGAAAATAATCAATAAGTAAAGCTTTGAAGCAAATCAAATAATACGTTTTATACTATGAAATTAAAAAATAGTAGTGAAGATAATAGTCAATGAGCACTCCAATCTTAGGTAAAAATCTATACGAAATACTTGAGCAACTTTATATAAAAGATTCCAAAGATATAATATAGATAAGAATGTAAAAAACTTTTGAATTTAACAACTAATATTTCTTAAATACGTATTAAATTCACAAAAAACCTGTGATTTTCTCTACTAACTCAAATTACACACCAAACTATACCAGATAAATCAAAGCACGTATAGACATCAATATGAGGTTTTGGAGTTATAATTTTAGAAGTATGCTCTCTTGATGAGAAATCCTGAAAATAAGGAATATGACGATGAATAAACCATGTTCTTACAAAATTAGAAAATAAATGTATAGCTCTGTTTTTTTAAAAAAATATATTCTTGATGGTTAAATTTGTGACATTCCAGTTTCCATAATTAAATAAACTTCTATGTTTATTATCGAAGATAATGAGGATTTATTTTATGCTGAAAAATATCTAAAAAATTTGAATTTGGAAAAATTAATTCTTTTTAGAATATATTAAGCGCTTTTAAAGCAGTAATTTTTACAAATTAACATTCAATTTTATTAGGCAGCTATTTTAATTAAAGTATTTAATATTTAAAATACATTATATATATTTCCATCAAAATATTATAAGTAAACAAAGTTAAGATCTCTATTATAAAAAATTAAATTTAATTAATTTTATATTTATGCTCTATTGTAGGAATCTTTAAACAATATAATATAAAAGAATAATAATTCAAATATATTAACTCATTTAAAATTTTATTAAGAATCTTCAACGAGAATATTATGAAATTCCATTTACTCCTTATTAATTTAAATAAATTATTTTTTATATTATACTTTATACTCCAAATAAAAATGATACTAGTAACTACAATAAATTATAAGCCCTTTGTTAAAAACATCAACATAAAAAATAATTAATTTATATTAAAATTTAATTTTAATCAACATTTTTCAATGTCATATTCCCAAACTCTGGATTTAAATCTTAAAAATTTTAGTATTTTAATTATAGCTTTTAATCTAAAAAATTTAATAACAATTTCATTCATATTTTAATTGATTATTTATTAAAATTAACATTCTAATAAGATTAGTTTTTTACAATTATATTTAGATAGCATTTATAAAATTTACTATCAAACTATTTAGGGTAATTATATATACTCTAATTTTAATAGTTTAATATTTAAATTTATTATCATATAATATTTCATTAATCAAATGACTAGGTATAAGAATTTTTCAATATTAAAGTAATTTTATGAAATAAATATTTATAAATTATTGATAAATGTCTCAATTCAGTATTTGCAATAACTTCTTTTATAATGCTTTAAAATGGAGTTATCTATAATTTGTTATAATATACAATCTTAAAGGAGCTGTATATAGTAGAATGAGACATAATTTAATTTTATATTTTTAACGACTTTGTTTATATTTAAATTATATGTTTTAAAACTGCAAGAATTTCCTAAGAAGAAATTTTAGATTTACATACAAAAATTTAAACTTATTAAACTAATAATCCATCATCTCGAATTAATCAGAATGAGCAAATTATCTCTTACACTTATTATAATTGATTTTAGGCACTATTATTATAATTCTAGAAAAGTAAAAATGAAACCCTTAACTCAATTCTTAAAAAATGCTTTATGCTTGAAAATTACTATATTTGTCACAAAAAGGTATAGAACAGAATAATAATAAAAAGGATAGTTAAATCAATCAAAAAATAAATTAATAATATGACATACAAATCATAGCTATAATATTGACAATTAATATAGAAATAATACAAATAATTTTAAACCTACTAAATTCATTAATATTTGTTTAATTATTTATCAAAATGTAAATAAATCCCCAATTTACTTTTGGCTTTTGATTACAAGGTTAATTACAAAAGATAAATAATAATTATATTATTTACATTTTATTTAAATAGATGACTCCTCCGTATGAAGCTTAAACATTTATGTACTTATTAATTAAAAAATTTATGCACAATGTTTTACTTTTTAGATATTTATTATTTAAATATACCTTGAATTGAAATCTCTAAATAAGATATATAATAATATAATATAAAGATCATAGGGAGATTAGACTGTTGAAGTTGAAAAATTCCTCCATCCGAAAAAGTGAAGTGATAATATTTATATTTTAATTAAATATGATTTTCAAAGGTATTATTATCTGAATATATATAGGAGTCTACTCCCTTTAGATTGATCAACGGACCGTATGGATAATATTGTGTAATAGATATTTATTCAATATTTCATAATTAATATGACCTTACAGATCAAGTACTTTGAAAAACATCAATAAAATTTGATATATCAAAATTAGAATAACTATGAAATAGTTGAATTTATTAATGCAATATTCATATTGATATCTTTAGTCGAATTCTTCCATCAAGTATTTATCTCTAATTTTTGTAATTTCACCCTCATATCCATGAAAATAATTATTCCATAGGTGCATAGATTTAATTTGGAGTATTATTTTAATAAAAAAATTATAAAAGCATTACAACTAATATTAAACAAATTTAAATCCATATAATTAGTGCACCTTAACTTTTGATTAAAATTTTAAGAAATAATTGTTATTTCTAATTTATATATCTCGAATTATAGAGGTTAAATCATTAAAAATGTTAAGTAAATACAAATATTATATATATTTTGCTTTGTCATTGACTTCAGTTTAAATAAACTCTCCCATATCGTTAAAATCACTCAAGTGGTAATCAAAACCCCAAAACCCCTTAGTGAGGTTTATAAGTGCTTTGATTTGTAGGGTATAGTTGGGGTCTTATTGGGGTTAGTAGAGAAAATGCAGGTTTTATGTGAATTTTAAGTATATTTAATGATTATTACGCGATTTAACTCAAACAAATTTTATCTGCTTGTCTTTATTGTATCTCTTGAATCTTGCTCTCTGTAGTGGTTCAAGTAAATCGTCTAAGGATTATCTTGGATATGATGGTGCTCTTACAATTATCATGTCTACAATCTGTTTGATTTCTTTGCAGATATCGTCCTGCTTTATATGCTTAATGGCTAAACTTATTGATTATTTCTCTTATTTGGTACCATAGTAAGACATGCATTCCATGTCACTCTCTAAAATTATAGCAGCTACTGCCCATACATCCCACTAAACTGATCCATTCGTCCACTTCTCTCTTATTGGGAAGTAGCCAGGAGTGCCAAGAACCTTTGCTAAAGTTACTATCTCTTATCTCAAGGCTCTATTGAAATCAATAACTACGACTTCTAAAGGACAGAGGTTCAGCATAACATTTTCAGGTTTCAAATCTCTATGAACATATCCAAGTTCATGCAACTCCTTGACACCCTTTATCATATCTGATAGTATATCATTCAAATCATCTGGGTATCTGTTATGATATAAATATTCTCTCAGAGTCATTTCATATTTCTTAAGTCTTAGTGCGATAAAACCATAGCTTAAAATAACACCATCTAGTTTAAGCAAGTTCTTGCAATCTTTTCTCTAGGCCTCTCTAAGAATCATATATTCGTTAGCAAATTCATTCTAGTATTGCTCGTTCTTAAGGAGATAGCTGAAAGGGTACACCTTGTAGGCATACTCATCAACCACTATAAGCTTTGCTTTGTTAGGAACACTTATATGTAAGTAATTCTCAATACAATTACTTAGATTAATTGCATTCAATGCAGGAATATTCATTGCTTTTGCTTGGAAGCAGGCTAGAATTGTATTGCCTGCAGGTTAGTTCATCGATTATTATCTTTTCTGTCTCTTGAGTTTTTCCTGTAACTCTCTTTAAGACTCGATAGTATTTGATTTTCTTTTAGCTGGCACAAGTTTTTATGTCTCTTTATCTTAAATCAAGAACTCACTGAGGTGATGCTTCTGCATGTGCTTCTTAACTTTTGCAGAGTGAGTATAAGACTTCATACAAGTTGTACACTAGTACCTTCCATCCACTTTTTCATGCTTGAAATATATCTTGGCTTTGCCAGAGTGCAACTCTTTCAAGTGTCTCTTCAAGCTTTGTTCGGTTAAGAAAAAATTCTAGCAGTCTTCACATTAAAATGTTTTTATCTTTTCAATTGGGAGCTGTTCTTTTAGGTCTTCAACATATTCAATTTATGTTTAAAGTCCTATCTCTGCTCTCTCCTTTAAGTTCTATACTTCTATTTTGAAGACCTCTGCTTCAAACTCAAGAGCTCTTAGATCTACCTCTCTCTCAACATAAATAACTTCTAGCTTTTTAGTTGAGCCAAAGTTTAGCTATGATTATCCACTGCTAAGAGAAACTGCTTTTCGATTTAAGTTAGCCGCCATGTTTAAATTCAAATTTAAATTTCTATTATAAAGCTCTTAAAACCTCTATAGCTATATCTGGACTATATAGGAGTTGCAACAGCATTAATGATGGTTTGATCTAAGCTCTAAGACTTCATATTTATACTCAGTTTATAAGTATAATTTTTGTAATTTTACTCTTAATAATTTTGATTCTGGTACCAACTCAGATAAAGTTCAGGTTGGTACTGGTACCAATTAAGTTTTAAACCAGATTGGAACTTTTCCATTAAAACCTTACTTGATTAAAACTAGGTACTAATTAAGTTTTGGTACTATTAAATTGGTACCAATTAAAATTAAACCGAATTAGTACCAGTACTAATTAAATTTAAACAAATTTAGTACTAATTTAATGGAACTAAATTGATAAAAATGGAGCTCCATCTCTGAAGTTTGTTACAGCTTCTGCCAGCTTTCTCCACGTATCCTTACCAGGTTGACCTCCTATAAGATGCCCATATTTAATACTAAGATTTTTAACAGTAGGATCCAGAACTCTATATATTAAAATTTGAAATTCAATAACAAGAGAAGGACCAAGGATGGAATCTATAAGTACTGCAATGAAGAGAGTTGGAGCTTAAGAAATGATCTCAAGATTTAGAAGCAAGGAAGATCTCTATCGATACCTCACTTAGCATGGTAAGCATGTGACATATACTTAATCATATACTATAGTGGGTTTATTCCTTCCAACGATGGAAGGTACCAAAATTTCATTCTTAAAGCTATACTCTACGATGAGAAGAAAGCCTTCAAAAACAATGAAATAAGTTGATAGAAATACCAAACTACCCAGAGATTTCAGTCACTAATCTTTACGAGGATGCGATGTAAGATGAAGAGTTGGTAGTTTATCTTCCTACCAAAAAACAAATATCTAACAAGCTTCCAGAAAGGAGCTTCTTCTTTAGTGTTCTTGGCACTTTAAGAGAGAGATACCTCAGAGAAATCATTGAAGAAGCTCACAAGAAACGCTATTCAATTTCTCCTGAAGATTAAAAGAAGCAAGGCATACTTATAAGCGAAACCTGACTCGCAGAGCTTAAGAAGCATCCATTCCTTTCTAGTAAGCTTTGATTTATAACTCTTTAGGGAAACCTGGAACTGCTATATTTCTAATGAAAGAACATGCAAAGGTTCACAGAGAGAGAAAGTCTTAGACCATTCATGAAGTGAGCAAGAGACTTTATAAAGATGTTTAAAAGCCAGATGAAATGAACATAGATGCAGGAGCTGGCACAAAGAGAAGAAATATGGACCCAAGCAAGCCATAAGAAGAGGAGAAGAAAGAAAAACCAAACCCCTTTACGGGTTAATTTAATATGTGAACTTATTCATTCATTTAAATCTAAAACTTATTTATAAACATTCATTCTTCCTTCTCTCGCACAAACTGTTCTCTTATCTATGCTTACTCTCTTGCAGCTACTCTGAATCAAGTCTACTGTATCTATAGGCAAGTCATGCATTAGGTGATATAGCAGCAGTTTCTTGTAGTGGGTCTTGATTTAACTCCAGTAGAATTCAATTCCATTAAATTAAGGGCTGTAAGGAACATTGTATACAGGATTAATGTTTAACTCTTCATAAGCTTTCTTAGACTCCTTAGTCTTATGAACTGAGAGGTTGTCAACAAACTGGATGATCTCTTAATCGTTGTATTTATCTCTCAGCTTATGTAGGAAATCTATATAATACTCTCGCTTAATAGAGCGAGGATGAATAACATAACTTTCTAAGCCAGAGTCTTCACTAATACCTGCTAAAATTGCATGAGTTACAACCTTTATTTTCTAATCGTAGACTTCTTTATTATCATACTTCTTATACCAAGATTTATTAATAAAGGTGTTGAAGGTAAACACAGCTTCATCAATGTGTATGAACTTGATGTTATTAGTAATAGCTCTCTGCATTTAATCATATATATAGTTTAAATTATTACTATAAAATGGCACTGTAAAATCAATCACTCTCTTCACTCTGTTGACAGTTTTGAAAGTAATACCATTTCTTTTATAAATATTGGCTATAGTTTAAGGAGAGATACGCATGTCAGGAAACTTGCGATGAAACATCACAGCTCGCTGGTCTAGTGGAAAGTGTGCCCAATACTTCAGAGTCTTCGAATCGCAGAGGAAGTCAATATGAGCCTGTGAGAACTTTTATTTTCTTTAAGGGTGCGTTCAAGAACCAGAGTTATAATGCTAAACAGCTAGCAAGCAGTGATACCTAACAGTTGAGGCACTCTTGCGTAATAACTTTGCTATAGCTGCATAATTTAGTACAGGTTTGGCTTAGTCTATATTAATACTCGTACCATACCTAAGCTTAAGCAGTAAATCTAAATATTACTCATCATAAATCGACCCTAAATTTCGCTAATTTCTATTTCTCATTTTGTAAATTGGCCTATTTTCTCTACTAACCCCAATAAGACCCCAACTATACCCTACAAATCAAAGCACTTATAAACCTCACTAAGGGGTTTTGGGGTTTTGAATATTCGAAAGGTAAATAATCGTACTATTATGAGGAGTTTAGAGATTAAGAGTCATACATAACAAAATTATTCATCAACTTTCAATTAAATTAAATTAAATAATATATATATAATGATTGGTTTTTAATTTTTTCATACTTTATACACAAATTAAACTCTAATTATTTAATGCAAATTTATTAATAAAGTTGAGATCAACATTTATATCCTTATTTAAAACAGTTTATTGTATAAATATTATAGTTTGATAAATAAATTAATTTACTTTGTATATAAGAATCCTCCACCAGTTTCAGAATTCCAAATAATTTAAAATTTATCATAGATTATTCTGGATTATATAAGAATTATAAAATAAATAAGTATGATTGTTTTGAAATTTATCTTATTCATTTATAAATGCCTGGGTGTATATTAATTCTATTTAAATAGTTGAAGAGAACCTGAATATTAAAAAACTAATTATAAAATTTTTATACTTGTCTATAAATATGGCTTCAATTTAGTTCATTAAAAGTAAATATATATAATTTATTTTAAATAAAGTTTAAATAATTCACTAATTTAACTTAAGATTGTATTCTTCTTATAAAAATAGATTAATCATTAATTTTATATTTATTAAAATAAAATAATCACATAAATTAAAATATTAAAAATACAGGGAAAAAATTATATTAACACAGAATAATTATTCTAAAATTTATAGCTAGATATTTATTAAAAAATGTTCAAAATTCGAAGTATTTTATATTTACCATTCTTATTATTCACTTTGACACGATCTTTGAGTCATTCTGATTGATTTATTTAATTTAATTGAATTTTAGTTTTAATATTATTATAATATTTTTAAAAATATATTCTGATTGATTGTAAGAAAAAGACTTACAGAAATATTCATTAACTAAAGAATTAACATTTCCAAATACAGAACTTGGACAAAGACTTAATAAAGAATCTCAAAGTCATTTAAGACCTTTGAAACCTCATGTTTCTAAACTATAATTTAACTAATCATTAATTTAAAATTATTCTTTATAATTTTTAAATTAAATTTATCATAATAAAAGCCATTATTTTATCGTAAAATTTCTGAATATATATATATATATATATTTCGTTAACATTAGATGCCTCTAATAATGAAATTACTTAGAGTATAGATATCTCGAAGAGAAGTCTTTTTATACAGAATGACACACATATTGTTCTTGATGGTATGAACTTAAATAAATATTATGATGAAGAAATTGATACAAATCGTACTCTATTGATTTCCAGTGATTTATTTAAAGAAATTTTAGTAAAATTTCATTTAATATTTCAATTTAAATCTAAGTAATATATAATGCAAATTTCTGTATAAATATAAATGAAAAATTTCTCACAAAAAATATTATCTATTAAATATTTTAAATAATAAATTTATGAGTGACCCAGACATAATTATTACTATTCAGAACAGCATTTTTTAGTGTACTGATTATCCAGTAAATGATATAAAGTTTTATAAAAATAAAATCTATTTATTTATATTTATCCATAAAAATAAATTATATATATTAGATTTTTTAAAATTAACAAAACTATTGTTAAATATTATTAAGAAATTACTTAGTTGTTTTGATTATGATTTTGTATATAATTTGTAATGAGACAGACGAGTATAGTATAGCCTATGGAGAATCCAAGTATGAGTCACTGTTTCTAATTGAAAATGCTCGATAGGTTATATCCTCTAATAATAGTTTCACAAATTGCAAGGAGGCTTCTTAAGGTTCTATTTTCCACATAACAAATAGCAGTTTCTATGATGAGGGATCATTTTTTAACAATTTATTTATTATTAATTAGTTACTATTATATCAACTTTTGAAAGTAATGCAGCTGTGGAAGGTGGATCATTTTATCTAGTAAATTCCTCTATAACATTAAACAATACTATCGTTTTAAATTAAATGGGCCAAGATGGAGGTTTCATTTACTCTGTAGACCTTGTTAATCACACTTTCTACAATTTATTGAAATTGTAGAAAGCAATGTTTTTTTATTAAAAAGATTTAGATTGATATGAACCAATTTGACTGTTAATTATTCAACTGCCTTGTAAAACGGAGGCCTTATTTATCATGTTAATAACTTTCTAAGAGTCCCTGAAGATGACGATGGAGGTGACGATGATGGTGGTTGGGATGACTGGGAAGATTGGGAAGATTGGGGAAGAGCACTTAACGAGTCTGATAATCCTTAAAAAAATGACACTACAGTAGATAACCCCGACTATAATTCCACTAGAGAAGGTGAAACACCCATTGATGACACTAACACCACAACTGCAATCGACCCATTCGTGGAGTACTTCACTCAAATTGCATTTTTAGAGGGAGCTACCATAAGCAATACCAGGTGCGTTAGTCATGGTGGTGCACTATACGTTGACAATTAGTACATGGATGTGTATCTCAATGGAAGTGTCACTATTTAGCACTCGCATTCAAAACCCCAAAACCTCTTAGTGAGGTTTATAAGTGCTTTGATTTGTAGGGTATTGTTGGGGTCTTATTGGGGTTAGTAGAGAAATTAGGCCAATTTGCAATATGAGAAATAGAAATTAGCGAAATTTAGGGACTATATATGATGAGAAATATTTAGATTACTGCTTAAGCTTAGGTATGGTACGAGTATTAATATAGATTAAGTCAAACCAGTACTGAATTATGCAGCTATAGCAAAGCTCATACACAAGAGTGCCTCTACTGTTAGGTATCACTGCATGTTAGCTGTTTAGCATTTTAATTCAGGCACTTGAAAGCATCCTGCAAGAAAATAAAAGTTCTAACAGCATCATATTGACTACCTCTGGGACTCGAAGACTTTGAAGTATTGGGCACACTTCCCATTAGACTAGCGAGCTGTGATGTTTCATCGCAAGTTTCCTCACATGCGTATCTCTCCTTAGACTATAGCCAATATTTATAGAAGAAATGGTATTACTTTCAAGACTGTCAACAGAGTGAAGAGAGTGATTGATTTTACAGTGCCATTTTATAGTAATAATTTAAACTATAAATATGATTAAATGCAGAGTGCTATAGATAATAACATCAAGTTCATACATGCAGATGAAGCTGTGTTTACGTTCAACACTTTTATTGATAAATCATGGTACAAAAAGTATGATAACATAGAAGTTTATTACTAAAAAGTGAAGGTAGTCACCCATGCAATTTTAGCTGGTATAAGTTAAGATTCAGGCTTAGAGAGTTATGTCATTCACCTTCGCTCTATTAAGCGAGAGTAGTATATAGAGTTCCTACATAAGCTCAGAGAGAAGTATAACAATCAAGAGATCATCCTGCTTGTTGATAATCTTTCAGTTCATAAGACTAAGGAGTCTAAGAAAGCCTATGAAGAACTAAACATAACTCCTATTTATAACGTTCCTTATAGCCCATAATTTAATGAAATTGAATTCTACTGGAGTTAAATCAAGACTCATTACAAGAAGCTGCTGCTGTATCATCTTATGAATGACTTGCCCATCGATACAATAGACTTAATTCAAAGCAGCTGTAAGATAGTGAGCGTAGATAAGACAAATTTGTGCGAGAGAGGGAAGAATGAATGTTTATAAATAAGTTTTAGATTTAAACGAATGAATATATTCACATATTAAATTAACCCAGAAATGGGTTTGACTTCTCTTTTTTCTCCTCTTCTTATGGCTTGCTTGGACCCATATTTCTTCTCTTTGTGCCAGCTCCTGCATCTATGTTCATTTCTTCTGGCTTTTAGACATCTTTATAAAGTCTCTTGCTCACTTTATAAATAGTCTATGACTTTCTCTCTCTGTGAACCTTCGCATGCTCTTTCATTAGGAATATACCAGTTCGAGGTTTCCCTACAAAGTTATGAATCAAAGCTTACTAGAGAGGAATGGGTGCTTCTTAAGCGAGCCAGGCCTCACTTATTAGTATGCCTTGCTTCTTTTAATCTTCAGGAGAAATAGAGTAGCGTTTTTTGTGATCTTCTTCAATGATCTCTTTGAGATAACTCTCTCTTAAAGTGCCAAGAACACCAAAGAAGAAGCTCCTTTCTGGAAGCTTGTTGGAGAGATGTTTCTTGGTAGGAAGATAAACAACCAACTCTTCATCATTCATCGCATCCTCGTAGAGATTAGTGACTGAAATCTCTGGGTAGTTTGGTATATCTACCAACTTTATTTCATTGTTTTTAAAGGCTTTCTTCTCATCGCAGAGTATAGCTTTTAAGAATGAAATTTTGGTACCTTCCATCGTTGGAAGGAATAAACCCACTATAGTATGTGGTTAAATATATATCATATGCTTACCATGCTGAGTGAGGTATCGATAGAGATCTTCCTTGCTTCTAAATCTTGAGATCATTTCTTAAGCTTCAACCCTCTTCATTGCAGTACTTATAGATTCCATCCTTGTTCCTTCTCTTCTTATTGAATTTCAAATTATAATATATAGAGTTCTGGATCCTACTATTAAAAATCTTAGCATTAAATATGGGCATCTTATAGGAGGTCAACCTGGTAACGATACGTGGAGAAAGCTGGCAGAAGCTGTATCAAACTTTAGAGATGGAGCTCCATTATTATCAATTTAGTTCCATTAAATTAGTACTAAATTTGTTTAAACTTAATTAGTACCGGTACTAAATTCGTTTAAATTTAATTGGTACCAATATAATAGTACCAAAACTTAATTAGTACCAAGTTTTAAACTAATGAGGTTTTAATGGAAAAGTTCCAAAATGGTTCAAAACCTAATTGGTACCAGTACCAACTCGATTTTATACTTGTTTGGTACCTAAATCGAAATTATTAAGTATGAAATTAGAAAAATTATATTTATAAACTAAGCATAAATATGATCTCTAACACCTTATATTAAACCATAATTGTTGTCGTATCAACTCCTATACAGAGTGACTATAGCCAGAATAGTTATTAGAGCTTTATAATCGAAATTTAAATTTGAATTTAAACATGGCGTCCAACTTAAATCGTAAGGGAGTTTCTCTTGGAACAGGTCAATCATTACTCAACTTTGGCTCCTCCAAGAAACCAGAAGTAATTTATATTGAAAAGGAGGTTGAGCTAAGAGCTCTAGAGTTTGAAGCTGAGGTCTTTAAAATATAAGTTTAAAACAAGAAGTAGAGTACAGAGATAGGAGTTTAAATATAAGTTGAATTGGTTGAGGAAGATAAGGAACAGCAACCAGTTGAAAAAATTAAAACATTTTAATGTGAAGACTGCTAAAATTTCTTCTCAACTGAGTCGAGCTTGAAGAGGCACATTAAAGAAGTACATTCTGGCAAAGCCAAGATCTATTTTAAACATGACAAAGTGGATGGAAGGTACCATTGCACAACATGCATGAAGTCTTATACTCACTCAGCCAAAGTAAAGAGGCATATGCAAAAGCACCACTTAAGTGAATTCCTAATTAAAGATAAAGAAACTTAAAAGCTTATACCTGCTAAAACAAAAAATAACTCTCTTGAGTCATAATGAGAACAGGAGGAAAGGCTCAAGAGGCAGAAGCGTTTTGAATCAATGAATCAGCCAGCAAATGGTACTCTTATAGCATGTCTTTAAGAGAGAGCTATGTATATACCTGCATTGAATGCAATTGATATTGAAAGATGTATTGAAAATTACTTGCATTTTGACTTACCAAACAAGGCTAAGCTGATAGTGGTTGATGAGTATGCTTACAAAGTATATCCTTTCAAGTATCTCATTAAAAATGAGCAGTATCAAAATGAATTTGCAAATGAATACATAATACTGAGGGAGGCTTAGAAAAAATAGTTTAAGAACTTGCTTAGACTTGATGGAGTTATTCTTGGGCATGGCTTTGTTGCATTATGACTGAAAAAGTTTGAAATGACTTTAAGAGAGTATCTCTATCATAATAGATACCCAGATGATTTAAATGAGATACTGTCAGAAATGATTAAGGGTGTTTAAGAGCTCCATGAACTTGGGTATGTACATAGAGATTTGAAGCCTGAAAATGTTATGTTAAATCTCTGTACTTTAGTAATTGTAGTCATTGATTTCAATAGAGCAATAAGATAAGAAATTGTGACTTTTGCTAAGGTGCTTGGCACTCCAGGATACTTTCCAATCAGGGAGAAGTGGACTAATGGCTCTGTTTAATGGGATGTATGGGCAGTTGCTGCCATAACCTTAGAGTGCGATATGGAAAATATGTCTTACTTTGGAACAAAGCACGAAAAATAATCAATAAGTTTGGCTTCTAAACATATACATCAGGAAGATGTCTGCAATGAAATTAAGAGCTTGTAGATATGATAATCGTGAGAGCTCCAGCTTATCCAAGATAATCGCTAGAAGACATACATGAAGCACTCAAGAGAGC
>ARYC01007157.1:0-15521 GCA_000711775.1 Oxytricha trifallax
AAATTATACTCTTGGGGTTTTAACTATTAACATATTTTACAGTTGGTTTATTCCTTCCAACGATGGAAGTTACCAAAATTTTATTCTTGAAAGCAATACTTTGTGCTGAGATGAAACCTTTTAAAAATAAAAAGTTTAAACTATTAGAAATTCCCAACTACCCTGAGATTTCAGTCACTAATCTTTATGAAGATGCCATGTAAGATGAGGAATAGGTTGTCTACCTTCCTACCAAGAAACAACTCTCTAATAAACTACCAGAGAGGAACTTCTTCTTTGGTGTTCTTGGTACAATAAAAGAGGAATATCACAGAGATATAATTGAAGAAGCTCATAAGAAACGATATTCTATCTCTCCTGAAGACTAGAAGAAGCAAGGCATTCAAAAAGCTCAGCTTGGATAGAAGAGCTTAAGAAACATCCTTATCTTTCAAGTAAGCTTTGACATATAACTTTGTAGGAAAATCTGGCATTGGTATGTATCTTATGAAAGAGCATGAAAAGTTCATAGAGATAGAAAACAGCAGACAGTTCATTAAATTAGCAAAAGACTTTATAAAGATGTTTAAAAGCCAGAAGATATGAATATAGATGCAAGAGATGGCAGTAAGAGAAGAAACTTAGGGCCTGTCAAGCCTTAAGAAGAAGAAAAGAAAGAGAAGCCTAATCCTTTTAAGGGTCAATTCAATATGTGATCTATTTCGTTCATTAAAGTCTAAAACTTATTAATAAACATTCATTCTTCCTTTCCTTGCACATATCATAGTCTTATTTTTATTCTTATTTTTATTTACTCTCTTGAAACTACTTTGTATTAAGTCTACTGTATCAATTGGTAAATCATGCATTAGATGATACAGCAGTAGCTTCTTGTAGTAAGTCTTGATTTAAATCCAGTAGAATTCAATTCCATTAAATTATGGGCTATAAGGAACGTACAGGAGTTATTTTTAACTCTTCATAAGCTTTCTTAGACTTTGAAAAATTACTTATATTTTCCAAAGAATGAGTAAATAATCAAAAATATATAAATATAACATATAAGCTTATAATAAATTTTTAATTTATTTTGATTGTTAATTATGCCATAGTGAATAAATCTTTATTTTAAAAAGTGAACAATGTTTTTAATAAAATGTATTTCTAAATAGAGTATTAAAGTTGAGGATATAATAGGTCTTTAAAACAACCAATAAGAATTATTTTTATTATATATTTACTAATCATATTGGATATATTATTAATATATTTAAATGTCTATAAGTTGTATATAAATGAAAGTTAACATAGTCAAAATTAAAGTTAATATTTAATAACGAGCTAACGCAAAATCTATTTTTTAGACTTACCTCGTCAAATAAAAATGATATTTAATTTGATAATTATAAATAATCTAAATTTTTGATTATTAATGATGACTTACTTAAATATTCAAATTTTCTCTAACTCCTTAGTCTTATGAACTGATAAGTTATCAACAAACAAGATGATTTCTTAGCTGCTATACTTCTCTCCGAGCTTATGCAAAAACTCGATATACTGCTCTCCCTTAATAGAGCTAGGATGAATGACATAAGCTTCAAGACCTGAATCTTAGCTAATACCTCCTAAAATTGAATGGGTAACAACCTTCACTTTTTAGTCATAACTTCAATGTTATCATACTTTTTATACCAGGACTTATTAATGAAAGTGTTAAATGTAAACACAGATTCATCAGCGTGTATGAACTTGATATTATTGTTAATAGCTCTCTGCATTTAATCATATATAAAGTTTAAATTATTACTATAAAATGGTGCTGTAAAATCAATTACTCTCTTCACTATTTTGACAGTCTTGAAAGTAATACCATTTCTTCTATAAATTTTAGCTATAGTCTAAGGAGAGATACGCATGCCAGGAAACTTGAGATGAAACATGACAGCTCGTTAGTCAAGAGGAAAGTGAGCCCAATACCTTAATGTCATAGAGTCAGAGATAGTCAATATGAACCTATGAGAACTTTTATTTTCTTGCAGGATGTTTTCAAGAGCCTGAGTAAAAATGCTAAACGGCTAACAAACAATTGTACCTAATAGTTGAGGCACTTTCATATGAGCTTTGCTATAGCTGCATAATTGAGCCTTGGTTTGAATTAGTCTATATTAATACTTGTACCATACCTAAGCTAAGCAGTAAATCTAAATATTTATCATCATAAATAGACCCTAAATTTCGCTAATTTCTTTTTTCATTTTGCAAATTGGGCTAATTTCTCTACTAACCCCAATAAGACCCTAACTATACCCTACAAATCAAAGCACTTATAAACCTCACTAAGGGGTGTTGGGGTTTTGATTTCTCTCTGGCTTAGAGAGCTGTGATGTTTTATCGACAATTTCTTGAGCAATACATCTTTGCTTAATCCATGGCTAATATATATATAAAAAGAATGGAATATCTTATAAGACAGTAAATCGCATAAAGAGAGTGATTGACTTTAATGTTCCATTTTATAATGATAATTTATATTATATATTCGATTAAATGCAGAGGGCATAATAGCATAATGTATGAATTCATACACGCTGATGAGGCAGTATTCACCTTTAATACCTTCATATCAAGGTCTTGGTACAAGAAGTATATTAATATAAAAGTTTATGATAAAAAGGTTAAGGTGTAAACTCATGCTATTCTTGGTGGAATAAGTGAAGATAGTGGCCTCGAGACTTATGTTATTCACCCTCGCTCAATAAAGACTGAATAATATATAAAAATCTTGTAATAACTCAGAGATAAGTAAGCCAACTAAGAGATTATTCTGTTCGATGATAACTTGTCATTTCATAAAACTAAGACTCAAGGAAGGAATATTAAAGGCTAAACATAACACCTGTATTTAATGTTCCTTACAGCCCTCAAATCAATGGAATTGAATTATATTGGGGGTTGTTGAAAGGGCATTACAAGAAACTTCTACTCTATCACTTGATGCACGACTTGAAGATAGATACAGCTCAAAACCCCATAACCCCTTAATGAGTTTTATATTTGTTTTGATTGATGAGGGTAATGTTGGGGATTAGGGTTTCTTTTTGATTTATTTCATTATGTATCTAAGATTCAATGTAATTTATTTATTTAATGGTATAGATTTTCATTCTTTTATATTCTATCATCTCTTCATCTATGGAAATGTTATGTAGAAATAAATCCTTTAAGAAAAAACAAATTTAATTGCCATTTTTCTTTGCTTTAGTTATTTAACTTATCTATCTAAATTTTATGAAATCAAATTCTTATAGTTTCTTAAGACTCCATTTTTTGAAATGACTTGGTACCAATATAAAATAAATCAGGTTGATACTGATACCAATTAGGTTTTTAACCAGATTGGTACTTTTCCATTAAAACCTCATTAAATTAAAACTAGGTACTAATTAAGTTTTGGTACTATTAAATTGGTACCAAAATTAAAATTAAGCTAATTTATTACCAATTTAATAGAATTTTATTGGTTAAAATTGAAATCCATCTCTAAAACTTATTACACTTTTCAATAAATTTCTCCATCTCTCTATCGAGGGTTGACCTCCTATAAGATACACATTTTTAATAGGAGTCTAAAAATTTATAGAAATTCTAAATGCATAATTTTAAGATTGATATCCATTTATAACACTTCTGGAACTTAAACATTAAATGACATCGAATATCAATCACCTTAAAACCACTCATTTAATTCTTATTTTTCATTTAAATTTTACTTATGCTACCAAAACTTTTTGAATTGGATTTAAATATGATAATAAAGAACTCAAGCAATAAGAAATAAAAGAGTTGAATTTATTTTGAAAATAATTTTTTATAAAAACTTCAAAAATATTAGAGGTTTAATGACAATTTTTTAAAAAGATGCAATCTTCAAATTTCATAAAAATGATGAGTAAAAGTAAAAATTAATGAAAAATATGTAAAATAGAAATTAATGTCACTCAACCTTATCATTTTCAATTAAAAATGCTATAAAATACTTATAAAAATGAGATAATATAAGTTGAGTATAAAAAAGGTGATCAAATAAACCTTTCATATTTTTACAAATAGAGTAAAAATGATGCTTCCTCACATAAATAAACCCTAATCCCCAACATTACTTCATCAATCAAAACAAATATAAAACTCCTTAAAGGGTTTTGGGGTTTTGAGTAGATTTTATTAAGAGTACTGCTAAAAGATTCATTGAAGATAAAGCAAATGTATGCGCAAGAGAAGGGAGAATTTATGTGTATAATTAAGTCTTAGATTTAAACGAATGAATAAGTTCACATATTATATTAACCCATAAATGGATTTGGATTCTCTTTCTTTTCTTCTTCATAAGGCTTGCTTGGGCCCATGTTTTCTTTTATTTGTGCCAGCTCATGTATCTCTGTTCATCTCGTCTGGCTTTTATAAATCTTTGAAAAGCCTCTTGCTCAATTCGTGCTTTACTTTAGACTTTCTCTCTCTGTTTAATTTGCTGCGCTGTTTCATCAAGAAAATTGCAGTTCCAGATTATTCTTTAAAGTTAGAAGTCTATGCTTACTTGAGATGAATGGATGCTTCTGCAGTGCATACAGCCAGGAGTCATTGATTTTGATACCCTACTTCTCTTTTTCTTCAGGAGAGATACTGTAGCCTTTCTTGCTTCTTAAATTAATTCATTTAAGTACTCAGGCTTCAGAGTCTCTAGAGCACCAAAGAAGAAGTTTCTCTCTGCTAAATTATTAGAGAGTTGTAGCTTTGATGGAAGGTATATAGCAAAATCTGGATCGCTCATAGCATTATCATATAGGTTTGTCACTGAGATCTCAGGGTAGTTAGGTATCTCTATCATCCTAATTTCATTAGATTTAAAATCTTTTTTCACTTCACTCAGTAAGTCTTTTAAGAATGAGATTTTAGTCCCCTCCTAAGTTGGCTAGAACAATCCAACTATAATGGATTTATTAATCTTACAAAAGAGCTTACCTTGCTATACCATATATCTAAAAAGGTCCTCTTTACTTGGAAATTTCCCTATTAAATTTTGAGATTAAATTCTCTTCATTGCATCATTCATAGACTCCATCTTGCTTTCTTTTTCTAGAAATGTTAATAAAATTTAAAATTATGGATATCCATTCTAAGTTTATTAAAATCTGACTACTAAAAAGGGAGGACCTACTAGAGGTCAGCCTTGAAAAGATATGATGATAAGCCTTGAAAACTTGCTCCAAGTTTCACAGATTGATTTAATTTTAATCAAACACTCTCCATTAAATTGCTCCTAATAATGTTTAATTATTTTAGGAGGTCCTCAAAATTAAGTTCAAAGTTGATTTAGGGGACCTCCTAGAGAAACAAATCTTTTTAGGAGCTTTTTAAATTAGTAAAATGTAAAATATACTTAAATAAGTCAACTTACATCTTTTTATTGTGATATAATTTAACTACCTCTCAGCAAATAATTTACCAGAGTGTATAAAACTCAACTATTATAGTAATACTAGGTAGATTATTTCATTATTATAATAAAATATATAAGCAATCTAAAATGAGCGGTAACCTTTTTAGAAGAGCGGTATTACTTGGTTAAAGTCAATAAAAGTTATCATTCTAGGAGCCCAAAAAAGTTAAAACCAGAGACGCTTGCACTTTGTGGGAGCCTACTTTTGACACTTTTGACGAGTTAACCTTTGATATTAAATATATGTTAAGAAAGAAGTCATCAAAGAGGCTGCACAAATTAAAAAGGAGGTTAAATAACCCTCCATAGAGCATTGAATTTTACTAGGAAAAGTTGACTATTAATGCAAAGAATGCAATAAAGTTTTCCTCTACAAGTCAACTTACAAGAGACATTTGAGAAATATACAAAATGATATGCCTAGGTTATATCTCAAGCATTAAAAGAAGGATGGCAAGTATATTAGAGAGTTCTGTGAAAAGCCCTGTATATTTCCCAGAGAGATAAGATCGGAGAGATGGAGACACTGCAAGAGATATATGGGCTCAAGCAGTAATAATAATAGAGAATGATATGCCAAGAAACGATTACTTTACCTGCAAGAGTGAGAGAGATTCTAAATAAGGAATCAAGCAACACTTCAAATAGTATAAATTAATTGGAGGTCTAATAGAGCTCTCATATTAAACTATCATTAAACCAAACAAGGAAAATCAAGCAACAATAGCAACAATAAAAAAGCATCTTAAAAAGATAAATTTCAGAGAACTGCCACATGTTTTTAAGATTATATTTGTGTCAAATATTTAAATAAATCTCGCTTGTTAAACTCTATCAAATTACTTATATTTAAACATTAAATCCCTAGATAAGCCCTATTAAAACCCTAATAAAATATGCTTCATTTGTCCACTTATATCATTCAAAAACTCAATCAAACTACTGAAAGGGATTTGGGGTTTTGAATTTGAACTACAAGTAAAGGAAATCTAAATAGGCAGTAGTGGAAAAGCATTAGTTTGTAAGTATAATGTAGATCATAGTACAAGATACATTGAGATGACATGTGAAAGAGCCTGAGTTAATGGCATAAAAAGTAATATTTATAACCAAGATTTTCGCTTAAATCCCCTCACAAGACACTCTACTAAGCCAAACATAAAATTTCCCTTAATTTCTTCCGTGGAAAAGAGAGGTGTCACTGCTGCACCCTAGTTCACATTTTCGTTTGATAATCGATTGAACAGTGAAATTTATCAATGACAAGATAAAAAATTATATCAGTATTTTATCAAGCTGGGAATTATTACGATTGTTACCAGAGCAGCATTATATTCATAATTTATAATATATTGGAAGTTGATGTTAAAGCTACATTTATACTGCAAAATTACACAATATCCTGAACTCTTTTGAGGTAATAATCAGTGCTAATCCAAGTGATATTCAAGTTCTCAAGTGAAAAATTAGAATCGAGTTGAATTAAATATTGTAGGAATACAATCAAAATTGGGAAATTAAATATAATTAAATTAACAATTAATTAAAATATTGCCAGTTAAAGTTGACCAATTTAAACGATATTGGGCTCATTCGATAAAGAATTCAAAATTAGCTGGACTTTATTATTGGCGGTACTATTTTATCTCATCCATAGAGCGAGATAACTTGACTTTAATGTGAGGGTAAAATTTAATGAATTTAGAGGTGTTTAATTAAAGTCAAGTTATCTCGCTCTATGGATGAGATAAAATAGTACCACCAATAATAAAGTCCAGCTAATTTTGAATTCTCTATCGAATGAGCCCAAGATCGTTTAAATTGGCCAACTTTAACTGCCACAAATTTCTTATCATATTTATTTAATTAATTATAATATTCCCATTTTGAATGTATTCCTACAATATCAAAATCATTTCAACAAAAAGATGCACTAACTGATAATTTTTGAGAGCTAATTATAAATACAAGTCAATAAAGAAAATTAATGTCAAATGGGTAGCTTCTAGGAAGTATAACAGTCGACTTTATTAAACATTATAGAACAACGATTAAGCAGAAGAGCAACAACAGCGTGATGATTAAGTATTCGTAAATATTGTACGCGTTTGTATAATGTTATGTAAAATTAACTGTATAATAATGAGAAACATGTATTTAAGAAAATAGAATTATGAAAAAATGTAAAAGTGTTTTGAGAATAAAACCTGAAACTTAACAAGTTGAATTTTGTATTTCCTTCTCTCAATTTTTAACATTCTTTTATTGCACATTTCTTATGTAAAACAATATAGACAGCGCTAATTCGATGTATAAAAATTAAAATTATTTATAATTAATTTTTAAGGTTGTAAAAATCAAGTACTATTGTAGTAATACATTTTATTTGGAAATATATTTATAATTAATTAATTAAAAAATTAGAATCGTGGCAGTTAACTTTCTGGAAACCTAGACAATATGGTACTTGTTCGATAGAGAATTTAAAATCAGCTGGACTTTCAGTTAAACAAATCACAAAAAATTAAAGTCAAGTTATTTCGCTTCAGGGATGCGATAGAGGGGTACCATCAATTGTAAAGTCCAGCTGATTTTAAATTCTCTATCGAACAAGTACCATATTGTCTAGGTTTTTAGAAAGTTAACTGCCACGATTTTAAACTTTAAATTTATTAATTATAAATATATTTCCCAAATCAAATGTATTCCTACAATAATTAATTAAAATTTTTTAAATTTCTTATGAAATCGATGTAAACAGCGCTAATTTGATGTATAAAAATTATAAGTATTTATAATTAAGTTTCAAAATTGTAAAATTTCTAGTTCTAACTTATTAAAATATTGGACAATTATTAAATTAGAAAGTTAATTGCTGGGTGAGGTACCAATCTCACTCAAGACTTTCTAATAGAACTTTCTACTACACTAAGGCCTGCTGAGGGTAGGCAGGGGTTGCTGGGTTCATCGCATTAGGGGCCAGTCGGCGGGGTTCAATCTGTCAGCTTCTACACTCCTCGAGTGGGCTGCACGCTAAGGATTTCCCTGCATTAGATGAGCTACCTGGCGTGAGTTCAGTTTCCTAGGTAATAGGGAGCAGGATGAAGGTAGTGCTCAGCCTTTAACAGTGGGAAGATGAAAGCGAGAAGTCTACGATAAGGTATTATCTCCCACACCAGGTTTGGATATTTAAGCTACCACAGCGAAAAGACAGATACTACATTCTCAGCAGCGGTTGGAGTGGTAAAAGTTTTCACCAAGCCCTCTTTAATTGTCTACAGGAAGAAGATCTCTGCGAGCTCTGCGGGATGTACACCCCGTCACAAGTTGGGCAGAAATGCCATTTGTATTATAGGGGCTCTTACTAGTATTTATCTCGGTTTGGAGTGATGTGGAATGGGGAGCGGAGTGGTTTTTCGGAGTTTTTGTCTTCATGACTGCCACGTCATTGATTGAAATGTCGACTAACTCAGACTTGTCAACGTCACGAATACTATTGATGGCTTGATTTTGTATTATCAGTGATATGTTAAATTTAATTTGAGATTACTCATTTACTACTAAAATATTGCACATTTCATTTTGTAAAATTATCTAAACAGCGCTAATTAGATGTAAATAAATTATAATTATTTATAGATAATATTCATGATTTTAAATTCTTATATTATTGAATCTCACAACAACACTAATTCTTATAGATCATAATTATTAACTATCTGGTCTAGTTACTTACATTCTTATTAATTGTTATTTTATTATTCATTCGACTATAGTTTACAAAATATAAATCCACTTTTAAGAAATCTCATTATATTTATTTTTCATTTGCATTTATATGCTATTTTACTTTGATTTTACACAAAAAAATTTATTCTGCTTATTTCACACAAATAATCTTTTATGTTATTCCTATTTCTTTTAATTTATCATTTTTAAGAGTGAAGTATCTTTCTTAAGAAATCATCTCCTTATCTATAGTGATCTTGAAAATGTAAATTATTTAATTTTTATTACAGTTGGTCGTTTTTATTCCTTGAAAATGAAGAATTAACAAAAGCTTTAAAGGATGAAATATATTATTATTTAAATTATTTTTTTACATAAATTTCAATCTTATATCTATTTATTTAAAAATTAAATTTTGAAAGAAATATATAATAGGATAATTATTTAGGCCAGTGATTTCAATTTATGAAGGTTTTTTATCTCAAAATAGGCTTCATTAATTTCCTAATCCCTTAATATATTTTTAACTCCCATATAAAATGACATCATCTTATACATATATATTATTTGTGTTATAATACCCAGATGGGTTACTCAATATATTAATATTAACTATTATTTTTATTTCATTTGTTGATTAATTTTATTTATCACTTTTTCTTATTTGGTTTACAATTTAAACATACTCATTTCTTATGAAAAATTGATGTAAAGATTGCTAGTTTTCCTTTAATATTTCTTCCTGTTGCTTTATTCTGACTGTTATAAATTTGAAATTAATTTCTTTAATAACGTAAATTATAATTATTTTTTAATATATCTAATTCCAATTTACTTATTCACACAACATGATTATTCAAGAGAATTAATTTGAGAAGCAATTAATTAAGTATCTTCACCTTATTTATTATTTATTTGATGATATTTTATTTTTGATTTATAAAAGTAGAATTGGAGTCATATACATATCATTATACTTTTAATATCTGCTCTGTGAGAGTTTATAGTCTGAGGTTTCTAAATTATTTATCACTTATACTTTTAATCGTATTTTCAGATCCATTGCATATAATGCCTATCATCATTCAATACGTAAATTTTTAAATAATTTGCTTTTTTTTACTTCGAAAATTATAAATTAAAACCTTTAAACTTATCAGCATAATTTCCCAGAGTTGTACATATCACGATTATTATATCAATTAATACAAATCTACTATTTTATTAGATCAAAATATTTCATCATATTAACAATTTAAAAAATGAATTAAAAGGAGTGATTAAGTTAATTTGAGAAATATGCAATGCATTTGTAAATAAAGTTAAAAAGAGATTTAAAAAAAACAACATCTTAAAAGCTACTTTATTTAATATTCAATTTTTTAACGATATGTGGCCCTATACATTTATATAAAATTATTTTTAGGAATACAATAATATATTAGAGACTTATATTAACCTTCGCAATAGAACAAACACCCAGTCAACTCATAAAACTATGATTTTATTGAATATAAATCCTTGTCCCGCGAGCTTTATTTTAATATATTCTGATTCTCCATATTTGTTTCTATATCCAACACTTGCACCTTTCTAATAATATTTTAGGCTCTATATTTCCTTTAAGAGATATGGCAGATATGAGATTGATCATTGCATCGAAATAAAATCAAATAAGAATAAAAATTATTTAAAAAAAAAACATATTTTATATAAACCCAAAAAGTTAACACTTTGTGATACTGAAAGGTATCTTACATTGGTTGGAACTTTTTCTGGGCAAAATCACGAAAACGTTACCTTTGGAATTCAAGGAAAACCCATCACTGAATTAAAGACATTTTTGCTTATTTTTTAACTCTTGAATCAATGTTATATTACAATATACTTTGTTTAATATTCGTTTTTTTTATTAATTTCTTTTTATTAAGAAAGTTAATAACATTAATTTCATCTTTTTCTGTTATCTTCTCCAAATATAATAATTTAAGTTAACTTATTATGCTACAAATTATTGTCTTATTTCATCTAATTTATAATATTTTTCTTTCTGATGCTAAATTCTGATTACTTAAATTTTTTAATTTAATAATTTCAATTTAAAGTATTAATTTCTAGTGATTGCCAGTTTTATTAGTTCTTCTCAACTTTAACATTATTTCTTTAGTATGAGATTCGCATTGATTATGAGCAAAGTAAAGTGACAAATCAGTTCAACTAAACATTCTTTCTCTCATCTTAATATCTATTTAGTGAAATTAAATGCATATGAAAATATGTATTACAGATAAATTTAGTTGCTACTATAAAATTAATATAATAATATAGTAGTTATTTCAATAAGTATATTACTTATATATAGCCTCTATTTTTGCTATTGTTTTAACTTTTTATAGAATAAAATTGGGGTGATTTTTAAAAATCTGATAAACTGCAGTTTTATTATTTATTTAGCTTAATTCAATAGCAATAGTAGTATCTATGCTAAATCACTGCTGAATATCACTAACAATTACAATAAATTTTATGACTATCATCTTCATAATAAAACAAGATGCAGAAAATGGCAATATTGATAAGAACATCTACATTTTTAATTTAATGATAATTTTGCATATAAAGATTCAAATAAAACAGTAGAGATAATTAGTTAAATCGTATAAAATACAAGTAAAATATAATTATTTTATATTATTCAGATTTAATTTCAATCAGTTCATTTAATAAGGTATTTTAATAACCTAATTTAAGCTTTAAATTTATAAGGATTTCAAGAATAATATCTTTGTATTGTAAACAGATGGAGAATTGACGATTAAGTTTTCACTTATTCATGATTAATCTTGAAATAAATTTATATTCAAAGAGGCAAATGTCAAATGAATCTAAACACTCAGGTTATTAATATTTTTAACAATAACATTTACTGATTACGTAAAAGGTTCAAAGAAATTATAATCTTAGAAGTAAAATTAAGCTATAATTTACAGTTCTGATTATAAATATGCAAGTTGCTAAGGAAATAAATAAACAAATATCCTTAGAAAAAATTCACCACTTCTTGGCTATTTGCAGGCACAAATAAAGATAAACAATTTAAAAAATTATGAGTTTGATATAGATAATGATAAACTAGGCAAAATTAAATGCAACGTAAGAGCAATATCACAGGGTGAGAACAACAGCTTGATGAATTTGTGAATAATCGAGATATGTCATTAATGATAATGAATCTAATTATATAAATTAAAATTTAGTTGTTGTTAATATCACGAACTACACTAATTCATGAATAATAAGAGGAGAAATGACCTTTTTAATATCAATATGGTTAGTCAAATGAATTAAAATTTGGCAGTGATATCAAGATAGACAAATAAATATATTTATATATTTTGAATAAATATATACTAGTTTTATCTCATTTGGTATTTTCAGATATTTAAACATTAGTTAAAAAAAAGAATATTGCAAACTAAAATATATTTTATTTATATTTAAACAAAACAACATTAACACATTTAATTGTTATAAATTTGGACAATTTTATTATAAATATAAAAATTAAATAATATTAAGATTAATAAAATCGGTAGATAAATTATAAATTAAGGTAAATTACATATAAAATATTATATTTTAAAATATAAATTGCTCAGAGTGTAATTTATACAATATATTTTTTTCTCATTACAAGGTCTCTTTCGTTCTCTTCTTTGTTTAGGTTCACTGATAGGCTCGTCATTTTATCTTTCACAATATTCACTTTACCATTTCCTGTTAAAATAATTCTTAGTCTTCTTTGCTTCTTGTCATAATTAACTAGACCTCACTATGGCTCTGTATGAGTTTAAGTTTAATTTTCCTCTAAGTGCCCTTTTCCTTTATCTCTGAATGTTGAGATAGTTCTCTATTATTATCAGTTAAATTTCCAATTCGCTGAATCATCCATTTTTAATTTGGTATAATTGCTCAAATTTGACTATGCTTTATTCCTTATGACTAGCTCGCCCCAAGTGTCTACTTGAAAGTACCTGTTTATAATCTATGTCTAGTTTTCATCATATTCCGTCAATTTCTCTCTTAGTAATCTTTCATAAACTTCTTATTCTACTGCAATGAGAGATTTGCCAAACTCAATTTTTATGTAGCCCACTTTTAAGTTGAAAGTTACATAGTTTATTTACATATTTATCAATCTTTGACAATTATCAAGAATATTTAGTGGAATTCCAACTAATAGTTAAATGGCAAAAATAATAATAATTTATATTATAGAAATATGATTATTTATAATTAAAACTGCAAAGAAGTATTAGGATAAAGTATTGAAATATTTAACTCAAGCTGAAATTAAAAGAAAAGAACCAATTAAAAGTGTAAATAGTTAAATACAGCAGTGATTACTGATTTTAAATTAAATATTCAATAATAGATTAGGTTTAATGATATGAAGATTAAACTACATTGAGTTAAGATATTATTTATTAATATGAGCTAAATTAAAGGGTTAATTAATTCTTTTAATTTAATTAATATTTAAAAGGACAATTATGATAAATTAGAAATTGTTTAGTATTAAAATGCAGCAATTAAATTGTTTTAATATCTTCTAAGGGGTTGCCCCGAAAATTCTAATAATAGGTAATTGTCATCAAAACAGAAATTAATTATTTAATTATTCTCGAGTTTGGAGTTTGCTTATTATTTATGCACGATGAACTGTTTTACCATTACCTAACTATGGCGCTTAATTAATAAAATATTTTCTAATTGATTGCCAAGCTTCCTATTTAACATCTTGAGTAATACATTTACAGACATGTATCCATTTGAAACATTCAGTCTATCCATTTTTCATACTGCTCTTTACAATAACTGGTAGAATAAGTCTCTTAGCATTTTACAGATAATCTGCTGCTCTCAAATTTCCAGTTTGTTGAGTCAATGCATTTCTTCAATTGAACAATTCCTTCATCATTTATAACTATAGGTTGTAGAATCACTTGCATGATTCACTGCTCGCTTAATTACGACAACTTAACTTGTTTCAAGCATAATTCTTTGTAAATTCTTGTAAATGTGTTCTCAAGATTATGCCTTCATGCTAATACCCCTAATTGATATATTTTTCAGTGGGTCTCTTGCTATTCAAACCATAAGCCCCTATCATTTTAGTTTCACTTTCTTGTCTACTCTCTATCGTTCGTATAATTCTTGCACTACCCTCGCTATTTGTCCAAGGTACTCCTGCAGAGAATACAGTTACTAAGGATAAAATACGACAAGATATTTATATAATTGACGGATTATTTAAAATATCTTTTGCTTTCTGTAATATGAGGATTAAAATTAAGCTTTGAACAATGAATAAGTTAAAATTATATATGTATAATCAACAATTTAGTATTTTATTATTGATTGATTGCTAATTAATAAAAATACTATATTATTTATAAAAATAAAATGTTCGATATTGAATTCGCCAATTTAACTAAAATTTTAATGTAAAGTCTATTCTGGTAAGCTTAGACACAAGCATTATTCATAAAAATGATTATATAAGCAAGAATAACACCTGCTACTTCTGATCAGTTATTTAACTCGAAAAATTCAGAAGTTATCTCAACCTGTCATTGATATGAATGATCTTGATGATTAATGATTTAAAAAATCAAATAAATTTAACATATCACTGTTTAATACTAAAATCAAAACATCAATCTTAGTCGTGACGTAGACGTATCTGAGTGAATTGACGTGGCAAATTCCGTGACGTGGCAGTCATGAAGTAGAAAACTCCGAAAAACCATCCTCGCTATTACCTAGTCTTCTCCCAAAATCAAGATGTCATCCCATTTTGTACCTGGGGACAGAGCTCGTGAAATCCAACTAAATAACAGAAGATGGAGAAAAACGCTTACCGATACCACCGCTGCTGGGAAACGTAATCCCTATCCTTTCGCTGTGGTAGCTTTAGCACCCTAACCCGGTGTGGGAGAAAAATCCTTATCGTTGGCTTCAATGGTTTTCGTCTTTCTCACTTTCGAAGGCAGAGCGTACCTTCATCCTGCTCCCTATTACCTAGGAAACTGAACTCAAGCCAGTAGACTCATCTAATGCAGGGAAATCTTAGGATCCAGCTCACTCGAAGAGTGAATGCTGGCAGATTGAACCCCGTCTACTAGTGCCTCATGCGTTGCGCCCAGCAACCCCCTACCTGCCCTCGATAGGCTTTAGTGTAGTAGAAAGTTCTATCAGAAAGTCCCAAGTGGTTAGTACCACCTAGCAATTAACTTTCTAATTTAATAATATT